>JAVKLF010000064.1:6196902-6207096 GCA_034783495.1 Millerichthys robustus | reverse complement strand
ACACACACACACACACACACACACACACACACACACACACACACACACACACACACACACACGCACACATGCACACAGACATTGACTGCACTGGCAGAGTCTCGTGCAATCCTTTGCTAGAACATCAATAGTTTGTTTATAATTAGCTCTGGCACCTCTTGACTACTTAGAGAGTGATTGTTTTTGAAAATGGCCCCTGGGGTCCCGTTGACTGATTGGCCTGGTGTGGTTTGGGGGGTTGGGGGGTGGGTGGGAGGGGAGGGTGGAGGGTGTGGGACTGAGGGTCTGCAGTTGAAGGAGCTGTTGTGGGCTGCATTCCTCTGAAGCTGCTCTGGACTTTTGTCTGACAGTCACTCTGATAATACCCCCCCTCCTGCGCCCCTTCCCCCGTCAGATAAAGTAGAGGAGGCAAGTCTGAGTCCTGTTCTGAATCACTCAATTAGTGCAGCAGAAGGAGAGCGGGGAGGAGAACCTGGCGACCAGGAGACCTGAAGTCTTTTCCTTTTCTATAACCCATGTTGGCAACGCAAAGCATCACGCAAACAACACCAGTCCAGTTAATGGCTGCGGTGTTTATACAAAGACATCTGAGGGGTAAATACAGTTTGTGTGGTCTAGTAGCAAACCCTTCGTTGGAGGGATGAGGTGTGTAAAAGTGTTTGTGTGGTTTTCTTCTCACTTTCTTGTTGCTTATGGAGATTGACCTCACCAGCTACCCTGACCCCGAACGAACGCCAACACATTTTAACAAATAAAGATTTTTATTGAAAAAATTTGGGACACAAACGAAACTGAACAAAATATCTCAGGGATAATTTGACAGTTTTTAATTGAAAGATCTGAATGGAGTCTCAGAACCTAATCATTGGGTGCACAGTCATAGCGGAATCACTTTTTAAGGTGGCTTTATTTGACTATGGCACCATGGCAGATCAACGTTAGAAAACACAAACACAGTTTTACAGATAATTAGATAAATTTTTGGCCAAGATTGGAATTTTTTAACTTTTGCATGCAAGGAGGCAGTGAATATGCTTTCACAGTAAAAATTTATTTGCTTGTGTTTTGTCTGTTTGCATGAACTATTGCAACTGCTGTAAAGCAGAGAAGACTTACTTGAAGCATTACTTCTGTTGTAGGACTCATTTCAGTCTAGATCTCATAAAGTTCAGCAAAGTTTAAAAATTTGAGATGACGTATGACTCAGGTGGTGTTGGATTTTGTTTTTGTTATGAGGCACATGGACTGAATTTTGTATTTTTTTTTCTGCTCAGACTGGCTTCTCTGTTCCTTCTAGTGACCAACTCCTCACCTCCTGCTGACCCGTCACCTGCAGACACCCCCCTATGGCTGCCTTTGAAGTGCTGTTTACTCTTAACGTACAGTAGGGGTTAATCACACACCTTGAGAAAGCAACGTGGAATTCCATACAATGGATCCACTGGCCTTTGTTGTCTGAGGGTTAAGAGAGGGATTAGAGTTTAAAAGACAGCCGGTGTTTGCAGCAAACAGCAGAGAACAATATTTTACTCACTCTGTGTTTAGTCAGCGGATGTGGATGTCAGTCTTTTTGTGTGATATTTAGATCTGACAGCGGAACTGAATGCTGCCGAAACTTCAGGTTTGCTCTTTTATTTAATGAATTTCCACAACCACACTATTATTTTAATTAAAAAAATATATTTTCTTGTTTATAGGATCTTCATCCACTCAAACTACTTCATTATACTTTGTTCTCTATAGCACAATTAGCTTGACTAGAAATAATAAGCTTTGACTTTAGGCTTTGGTAACTCTATACTTTTCAAAATATTTCACTTTTTCGCGATGCACTACAGAAACACAAAAAGATTTCTCTAGTTTCTTCAAAACCCAGATTGTCTTTCAAATCTACTTCAGTATACTGACTCGTGTTGGGTTCTTATGCCAGTTTTTGCTACCATTCAGTCACTTTTAGCTTTATAATTTTGCCAATGTTGGCTTTAGCATCTGTTTTTAATTTGAGCAACAATTTAGCAAATTTTAGCTACTGTTTTGTCCATTTTTGTGACTCTTTTTCTCATTTTAGCTGCAGGTTTATCTGTTTTCTATTTTAGCACACGTTGCTCATCTTTCCCTACTAGTTTCCTTTTTTTTAGATTTAGCATTTATTTTATGAATTTATGACAATAATTTGCAAATTTTAGAATCTATTTATTATGTTTTGGCTTTAGCATCTCTGTTGTTTTGCTAACTTTTGTGGTAAAGCTCACCGACGACTCAAGTATATGACTTAATTACTCATTTTAGCTGGTATCCTGATAATTTTATCTTTCGTCAGCTTGCAAACAAAACCTAAAACATTTTAGTAAAACAGTCTTACATTTGCTACAAGGTGCCTTGAGGTTTGAGCTTACCAACCTTTTATGGTTATGCTTGTTTCCAAACTTCATTTCAGTCAAACTCTGAACTGTTCATCTGTAACCGCAAACATGCCACATCTGTCACACTAATGTTCCTATTCCTGTTTCAGAAGAGTTTAGAAAAAAATAACATCATTGATCTTCCTAATCTGGGACTTAACCCAACATTTTTGTAAAATTCATTCAATCTTTTAGCAAGCAGAAAAAGCAGTGTTTTCAGCAGTGCTGAAAGATAAGCTCTTAAGAGCAGAAATCACGTTTTCTTGATTGTTGAGCACTTCTCAAAGGAGTGACACGTTAATCGTAACAGGACGCTCCCTAAAGAACCTGGTTCTTCACATGCTAATTATAACTGAAAGATGTGAATTATAGTAGCAAATTCTCATAAAAACTACAATTAGTTTTGGTGACAGCAGAAAGCAAACCATAGATATCGAGTGACAGGAAATCATCTGCAACACAATTAGGTAAACATTAGTCCAGCAAAGAGGGACTGATTAAATAAGATTTATTATCTCTGTAATCAAGGCTTTCCTCACTGCAAACCACCTGGATTTAAGATTCTTACCACTCCTGTAAAAAGAAAAAACTATTTACCTGCTTTAAATAAGAAGACTTGTGCAATCCGCTTTGAGTAAGACAGTACCTTGAAAGAACAATAAATGTTGTTTATGTGCAGATTCCAATTTTACTACATTCCTTGAGATATCCAGTTTTTTACCAGAGGATATGGCTCAATGTAATTCATTAGTTGAGTTCAGTCAAAGCAGAACCAACTGAACTTCCAACAGCTTTAAAAAAATTTGTATTTCAGACTGAAATAATCTCAACATAAAAAATGGTTTGGTTTTATCATCAAAAGTGGATGTGTTCAAGATCAGACTTTGTAAGGTTTAGGAAACCGCACAGCTTAGTAGGGATATCAGGCCAAATACCAGTATTTTTACAACTACTCAAACTCGTACAACATGCCCAGATACTCAGAAACGATTCTAATACCAGCATCGATACTGGGATACTTGTATCGATGCTCCATTGAATGTGTTACAGCTTACATTTCAAGTCTGTTTCATGTTACGAAATTTATACAAGTTGAAAGAAAATTCTATTTGATATTTGAATTATTTTTTTTTTTTTTACATTTTACAACGGTACATCTTTTACATCTTGCTGTATATTTGATTTGATTCAGTCAGATGAGCTGTAGGCCTATAATGAAGAACAGCCATCTTGTTCTAAGTTCTAACTCAGTAAGTACTCAGTATCAGTACTCGGTACCCAAAATTAAGTAGCTACTCATACTCATTTTGAAAAAGACTGGTATCAAGACACCCCTACTGCTAAGTAATTAGTGTTTCGGTTGTTTTACAAAATCTTTAAACAACACTTGGGGAGGTTTTTGGCGATTGTTCAGAAATGCCAGAGAGAATCAAGTTGTTGCACATTTTCTGGTTAATATCAAGTATATTTTTGTTTTTATTCCTTTTTTTAACTTTAATTACTGATTTTTTGGGGGGTGAGTGTTGAACAGTGAACAGTGTCATTGGACTATTTTCACTTTTCCGGTGTAGTTGTGCACAAATAACCTTGAGTGAATATACTGTCTGATCACATAAAAGAGAAAGTTTGGCCATCCTTCCATAAAAAAACAGCATGCAGTTATAATGTGCGACAAAAGCATACAAAAGACAAAATATGTACTTTAGTCACTATATCACCATGAGCATGAAAAAAATTTGAGGGTGAATCATGTTATGACAATATTTATTCTGGATCCCAGCCTCTCACAGATTGTGCAACGGAACAGGAAATTCATGGGAAGAGAAAAGGGAGTGTAGCTGCACACAACTTTAAATGTTCATAAATTGTTCACCACAATGACTGCTGAGCAACTGATGGTGAGCACTGATATGTCTCATCCACACCTGTTTGCTGTCTTTCATGGTTCCAAAAAAATCTTTGTGTGTAAATTCCAGAATTTGGGGATTTTTAAATATTGGATTAAACAGCACTGTTCTTGTTAAGTCAGCTGCAGTCTCTAAACAAGATAGTCATGATTTCTATAGGAGAAATTAAGCAGATTATAAACACTGAACTACATCCTTCTGCCCTTCACTGGTTGGGTAACACAAACAGGTGATTAAGGAGGTGCCAGGAAGCTAGTTGGCTGCTGCACTCAACAGCCTGAATAATGAAATTTTATGATGTACACATAATGAATGAACATAAACACGGTGCCATTCAGAGCAGCTTTTAATCGCTTTCCTTTCCATTCAGTAAAAAACTTAGTGTGTGTGGGTGTGTGTGCAGTAGATATATTATATAATGTGAGTCAAGTCAAGCACCTGCCTCAGAGAATTTCATAAAACATAATAACATACTAAATAATCTTTATCGACATGGTTTCTACAAAAAAAACTACATTAAAATATGTAATCACTTAAGCTGATTTTGCTTCACACAGCACTTCTATAAAATGTGTCATGTTCAATGTCACTAACATTTATGTTGTTGTTGTTTGTTTGTTTGTTTGTTTGTTTTTTACAATAGTTCATTGTCTAATCTGTGAAATGTGTTGCCAATAATTACAAGTTAAAGTTCCATTTTCAAGATTTCTAGTCTGAAAGAATGAAAAGACAATCACAAAATAAAAAAACATATTGCTAAAATAAAAACATAGCATTCTTTTCATACCAGTGTTTTCAACTAAGATCATCTTCTTATGAAAACAAAGTTCCAGCTGTTTGTGTCAAATCTAAAATATAACGTGCCTAGTTACTCATGATATTGGAAGACCTTGTGTCAGCAACAAAAAATCCACTTAAATACATATAAGCCAAATGAATTCAAGCTTAAAAAGTTATGTTGAAAAGTCAGCCTGTTGGTTACATTTGCATTTTATAGCTAAAACAAAAAAAAGTAGGCTAAATGAAATGAAGCCGCTGGTTTCAGAGGGAAATGCTGATGAGAATTCCCGGAACAGTTGTCAGGAGTCAGATCTAACCTGTGCACAGACCTGGGTGCTCTTTATACAATGTCTTCATCCTTCCCTCCTACTGGAATCTGATCTAGGTTCAACCTCCCAGCTATGAGGAGCTGGGTCCAGTTTCTCACTGCTCTGTGTGGAGGAGTTGCTGAGAAAATAAATGAAGTTTAGCTGTGATTCTAAACAGAAGAAACTTTGGTCTTTCATTACTTCTTCGATGTGTAAATCTGCAATAGAGCACAGAGTAATTTGTGTGGTATCGCTCAATTATGTTAACATTTTATTTTCCTCTAGTTTGACATCCTTGTTCACATTGTTTTACATCCTCTCTAGA
Source organism: Millerichthys robustus (assembly GCA_034783495.1). Lineage (NCBI taxonomy): Eukaryota > Metazoa > Chordata > Actinopteri > Cyprinodontiformes > Rivulidae > Millerichthys > Millerichthys robustus. The sequence goes on along the minus strand of JAVKLF010000064.1, from coordinate 6,201,374 downwards.
ATAGAAAGTCAAATAAATATAATTTTTGATCACTTTTAAATTTCAGTGGGGATTATATAAAACACTTTTTTTATAAAATGGATGGATGATTCACTAAAATGAAAACCAGAAGGGCAGATAAGAGCAAACAGCGTTTTATCTGAGTTATTATATTTATGTGGAGTTAAATTAAAAGTTATTGAAATTATTTGGAGGTAAGAATTTAAATAAAATAGCTGAAGGAAAGCTGTGAAGACTTTTACTTTCCCTGTGGCTTTTTCCACTTGGCATTGTGTCAATATTCTTTTTACGTCTAACCCCTTAAAGTTTCATTATTATTGCAACTTTTGTGCAAAGCCAGATTACATCATTGACTCAGAATGCATATTGCACATGTAAAGTGCTGTAATGGGACTCTAAAAACAGGCAGTTTTAGTGAATATTTAAATAGCAAAAACTGTTTTATGTCCAACACAGCGGTGTTGTGCTCAGTGGCTTCTCCTCACAGCAAGAAGTTTTAAATCTCAGCTGTGCAGGAACACACAGTGATGTAAACACACAGGTGATGTAAGTGATGTAAACACACATTGAAACACACTGATTCCTCCTGCCTGTGTTATCTCTTGCATTGCCAACTGTGAGAATGTAACTCTGACAATTAATCTTCCACTCCAAGTGCATGTTCGGCTGGAATTCTCTGAACTTCATATAGAACAGTGCTGCTGTGGAATAAACTTATTTTGTTATCTAAAAAAATGGATACTTACAAGCAATGCATCATGACAGAATCAATTGAACTGAAAAGCTGATTTTATATTTGCATATAGTATGTTAATCTGTTGTTAAGATAAGTTGTAGCTTTAAGCAACCAAGACTTAATTTTGATGTTTTTGCTGATTTCTAAGTGGTCATTTTGTTTTGTATTCTCAGCATGTTTTATTTAGCTGCTTTGATCTTAATTATGCAGAAGTACAGTAGTTCGGTTTTAACAAAACAGCTAAAAACTTGGTATTCCAAATTTTTAAAGCCATCCACCAGCATTATTGATGTTCTGGCAGTGGAGTATTGCGCCAAAATAATTCTTAGTTTCTTATGTAAATCAGGTCACTCATTCAAAGGCGAGATCTAAATGAGGCACACTGGTTTATATTTAGCCTCGGGAGGAGATAAAAACTAGTGAAAGCTCAATTATCTTGACTTCAAAGCAGCCAAATAGTTAATACTTTCACTGGGCATTTCAAGTCGTGCCAGTTCTTTCAACTGTGCCCTCAGTCCTGGGGGGAGGGGGGGGCAAGCACTTAAATGGAGTCAGGAAGTTATTGGTACAAGCTGGGATGTGGGAGGACAAGCAGAACACTGTACGATATATAGAAACAACCATCCTAATTCAGGCGTTTAGACAGACCTGGTTTCTGTAGCTTATGATTTAATGAGCTTTTTTTTTTTGTCAGAGATAGCTTTCCTCTCAGCTTCACTGACTCTCTAAATTTATGTTTTCAGACAAAAAGAAATCCTGTTCTACATTAGTGTTGCAGGAGGGGAAAAAAACTAAGAAACTCTGACAAAACATAAACTTTGGCAGCTTTTCTCACAGTCACCACTTCATGCCTTCAGCTGACATGACAAATCATTCCCATTTCCAGCCAAGGAGTTTCCTCCAAAACCATTTCATGGACAAAAGAAACCCCCAAAAAGTGTTGATTTAGCATGAAGGACGGTGTTTTCACAAGAGTTTGGCGTCTCCGTCATGAAGCTTGCCACACAGTCCTGTCCAGTTTCTTTCCGTGGGACAGAGGAAGTTCTCTTGGGGACCTATTGTGTGTCTGACGGGGTTTTGACTTAAGCGAGTCTGGGACACCACCGCTGTGCATCTGAGGGTGTTGTGGAGATGTGTGCTTCAGTATCGGATCCCAGAGGAATGATGTGCCTCCAGGGGGGCCTGTCCTCCCTTCTGCCCCATCCTGGGCAGCTACAGGGGAAACCAGACGTGGAGACAGTAGGATGGGGGTGGAGGTGTGTGTGTGTTGGGAGGGGGGCGGTCACTGTGGAAGCAAACGAGCAAAGGAGGTGCTGGGCTGGCTCCTGCCCTCTCACTGACAGGATCTGGTCAATGTCCTGCTGCCGAGGGTCGCGGCCCAGCTTACGCACACAAACTTATCTCCAGTGCATCTGCTGGGCTGCCTGCGCAGTCAGGCTGTCTCCACTGTGAGCCACGAGCTTTTTCCTGCTGGGGGTGGAGGGAGGGGTGTGAGAGGAGTATGAAGCAGAGAGAAGAGAGGCGGGGGTCTCACTGTGAAACTGCCCCTTCGGAGGCCTGCCAAGTCGCTGAGCTATATGGAAAACACGAGCTGCCTCCAGGGTAACGGGACCACTTCTGAATTTCTACGTACAAAAATAGCTCTGATGTCTGGCTGCGACCTCTCTGTTCTCTGGCCCTCGTCACTCTCTGCGTGTCCGTCACATTTTAAATTCCCACATCACACACACACAAAAAAAAACACCTCCCCGACCAAAATTCTAACAACCGCAGAGAACAACTTCATTTATTGGGTTGGAGTATAAAAACACACTCAGAAATGTAATAATTGTGCAGAGCTGAGTGTGTTTTTCATTCCTTCGTTTCTCCCGAATGGAAATGACCTCTTGGTGACCAATCGTGAAGACCTCAACTGAGGTCCCTTTGGTGAGCCATTTCATCATTTAAACAGCACAAGTTCCAATTCTCATGACCTAATGCGTTATAGAATGCCTGAAATCTGCTGCTTATGTTTTCTCTTCTCTGCCTGAACCCCTTTCTCATCATCCACCACAGGGATCACTGGACCCAGTGACTGGCAGTTACAATGCTGAGGCATGACATGTAACCAAGATCCCTGAGCAAAACTGAACCAAAGTTGCAAATTCACCACCTAAAGTCACTTCAATGCACGTGTCATGCCCACCATCCATCGAAATACCAAAGTTTAACTTGAAAGTTTGTTGATGTATGGATGATTTATGAGATGTTTTAACATGTTTTTAACATTACATTTGAATAAAGGTTTGCAGAAAACGTTTTTAAAAAAACAATACAATTACAATTCTGTGCAGAAATCTTGGTGTGTTTGTGGGTTTGGTTGGCAGTCATTCACAAATTTTACTTACAATCTTTTAGAGGACGAATAAATCATCAATATTAGAAAACTATTAATAATATTGCAACAAGTACTTTTAACTAATGTTGTGTTAAAACCAATTAATTATTTTGCATAAAAATACATTTGCATTTTAGATTGGACGGGCACTTATTTACAAAGACACAATTTGCTCCTGTTTCTTTGGTTGAAGTTATGAAAACAATGCCATCTGTCATGCATTTTGACATAAAATAGTATTTTAGTGTCAACATAATGATTCACAAAGTGCTATTTGCTGTAAATTAGGTCTTCAACGTTTTTCTTATAATTTCTTATAGGCTTTCAAATACAGTACTTTTCATCCTTTGGCAATAGTTTCATAGATCTGACACTTCTCCATTTGTTCTTCATTTGCCCACTTTCTCCATTTTTAAAAAACATTGTACAATATACTGTCATGGCTGGTTGCAAAGACTTAACAGTGAACATGTGAAAATGCAGCAAAGTCCAAATAAAAGCCTCGAAAGACCTCCAGACAACCTGGAAAACTATTAAACTTACAAAACTCCTTGAAAAATGACAAGAAAGTCTGACTGCCCAGAACACAAAGCATAAAATAATTAAAGGTGGTTTCAAACTTTTGCACACCACTACACAGAGAGCAAGCAATTGTGCAGGATTTTTCAGCTGTCTTTGTTGTTTGTTGGACTTTTGTGCACGTGTAATTATTGCAAAACTTGCAACACTATAATTTCTACCTGGGAGACTTTCGCTTTCATGTCAACATTATATTTCTGCACACATTAACCTAAAAGTCCTGGGACCTGCTTCAGATGCTCGGAGGCTCACACACGTCTGACAGTGAGACATGCTGCTACGCCTACAACTCCGCTCATCTGCTCCTCATTCAGCACACAGTTAAAGCAGGACCTTTAGCACAAGTTAAAACCCTCTGATGGGTGTTTACAAGGCAAAGTTTAGTCGCGTGACCTCAAAGCTCGAACTATTTGACAGTGAGTGAAGGAGGATAATGGTGCACTGCTCTTCAGCGTTTACATTCACCTTTTGCTGAGGAGAAAAAATGTCAAATGTGCCGCTAATCCTGATTTTATTTGTCATATCTGTAATGCAATTGGACAGAAAGTCAGATAAACGAGATAAAAATAATTTAGGAAAAGTTAAAGCCTCTCTGTGCAAACAGGATTGTGTTTTCGCGACAAGAAATAAGAATAAAGGAGAAAAGATGACCTCCTTGATGTACATTCTGTTCTGCTTTGGCTGTGATTCCCAAGGTTGACTGTCTAGTGTGTGTGTGTGTGTGTGTGTGTGTGTGTGTGTGTGTGTGTGTGTGTGTGTGTGTGTGTGTGTGTGTGTGTG
>JAVKLF010000064.1:6173497-6192180 GCA_034783495.1 Millerichthys robustus | reverse complement strand
TGTGTGTGTGTGTGTGTGTGTGTGTGTGTGTGTGTGTGTGTGTGTGTGTGTGTGTGTGTGTGTGCGTGCGTGCGTGCTGGTAAACTGTATAAGCTCTCACTTTTGTAAAAGCGAATGGCCCTCCCTCCTGAGCACATCACTGAGTTATATATGTGTCAACCCAAAGATTGCGGTTAAATCGAGGTGAACTTCAGGGAGCTCTTTAGATTCCTCTGATAAGACCCCCAGTCCCATTAAGAGACGAGCTGCCCCTGTGTGAGAGATCAGTGCTGACCTCACACACTTGCTCTTATCTAAATCCTTCATCTCCACACACCTAATCTGATCACAGCTGCTAACGTTGGCAGATTTGGTACTCCAAGAAGAACGTGGGGAAAATCTATCAAAGCCCCACAAAATAAAAGATACTAGTTAATGAGATTAAGTCTTATGACTCCTTTTGTGTATGTGATGTTTGCAAAAGTGTGTCAATGCGGGGACACCTGAAGCCAGCAACAACACTGGCCCCACTGAAATAGCTTGGCAGGCATTTTAATTGCTTTACTCTGCAACATCTCAAAATATTCTTCTAAAAGAAAACATAAAGGTGAAACCTTTCCCAGCCGTGAGATTTCCACGGATACTAATTGGACATTAAATTCCACAATTTTGAATAAAACAATAAAAATCTAGGTGACAACGTTTTATTTCCCCATTGTTGTCTCTGCTCTTTGCCCTTTTCCTTCCACGCTCTGTCCTCTCACCTCCAGCACATTTTTCTTCCGGACTCCTCCTCGGGCTGAAGTCATTCTGCGCCCATTAAGACCCTACTGTATTGTGTTTCTTCTTCTCCTCCACAAGCATGGTTGTCTTTAATCATCATGAAAGTAATAGCAGAGTCATGTGCACGGAGCCTCACAATGAGGTGCTGAAGTACTTCATGAGTAGGAAATTTCACACAAACACAGGAAGCTGAGTGTTTCTCACCAAGGGCAGGAGTCTCTGCTGTGGCGCTGCAGGACTGATGGGCTGCTCAGATTAACGGGGACCAAACAACCTGCAGTTCTCAGTCTATTATGATCTCCCAGACTCTCTGCATCAGATCGCAAATTTTATTTGGAGGTTAAATGCTCTAAATGTTTTAAAATGTTCTAGTTGTAAATATTAGAAACCCTTTCCAAATGCATCCAAAAAGAAGAATTCAGTTCAAAATGAACTGATCTTAATCCCATCAGCATAAATGCAAAGTGTTATTAAAACTATGAAAAAACAGTTCTATAACTTTAGGTATCTGTGATCTGTTTTGGTTTATTTTAGCCCAACCTGACTGTGTTTTTAGTGGTACTGTGACAAACATCCAGCTGTAAGAAATAATCACAAATTACCCATGCACTCTAAAGGGATCTCAGATTATAGGAAGAATTAAGGAGAACAATGCAATAGTGACACCTTGTGGTTTAGTGGTTCCTTAAATTGGAGCTGAGACGCGACAGAGGGCCAAGGAAACCAAAGGATCTTAAGCAGATCTTTAGAAAACCAATTCATTTAAAGGATGATTTCTGCTCATATTTAGCGTCAACTCTTACAAAAACCTAAAAGCCCATAAAGAGGTAAAAAATTACAAAAATGGTTGAGTGGTTAAAGCTGTTTGTTAAACACCACCAAAAAGTATAAGTGTAACCAAGACCGTCCAAAGAACACCTGCTGACAAAAAGTAGAGGTAGAGATGATTTTACATCGGTTACACTTAAATGATTTCAGCTTTAAATTCACACACTTGCTCAGATAAACTATTTTTACTCTTTATGAAGTCCTACATTTGTTTATGTTAATGTGTGTCCTTAAAAAATCCAACAGATCCACATTGACTTGATCTCGTCTTCATGGAATTGTTCAAACCTGTTTATAAAATATGAACTAAACTCCCTCCAGCTTGGCACTTCCTTTGCATCTCTGAAGTGTGCTGTAATCACATCTCTTTAAAAGACAGACAACCTGGATCCATCTATGATTAAAAGCTTTAAGGAGCAATATCTGCTCTCCCATTTCCCTGAAACACACGTTACAGTGAGTCAGTGTTTGTCTGAGAGTGTTGGGTTTGAAATACGGCGTCTGAAGAAATTCCTTTTGTCCGTTTGTCAGACAAGTCAGATAATGAAAACAACTTTGTGTCTGTTCTTTGTTGCTTTTCTGTGGCACAAAATAAGTCTTGCTGAATTTATTTGCTGAGTTGGCAAAGGTCCAGTTTGAGCATCGAAAGCGTAAGATTTGTTTGAATGTGTGCATGTGCCAGTTTTTTCCCCTCCTTTTGTTTTAGTTTTGATAAATTCATGTTGAGTGAGTGAGCCAAAGAGGAGGTACTGTTCTATCTTTAGCTTTAAGTGGGTTTAATTATTTGTATTCCTTCATGTGAACCACAGAGTCCCAAAAAGGTTATTTGTTTTCTTTCACACACTCCTTTGGAAACTTAATGTAACTGTGTACATATTTATTTTGTTTTGTTTTTAATTAACGCAACAAATTCAACAAATGAGTGACTTGAAGGTTAAAGCAGCATTATCTCACAGAGGATGTTTTCTTTGATGAACTGAAACGTACAGTGAGTTATGAAAAAAGACTTACACTCTGATGACTGGTAAGCAGATAAAATCCTGTGTTAACTTAAAATAAAGTCTGTTAGAAAAATATCAAAAAGTGCTAGGCCTATAAGCTTTTAATTTAAACATTATAATAAATGTAGGATTTGGCCATTTTTCTCTGTCTAGAATCCTTTTTCAAACCGTTTAAAACTTTTCATTTCATTGTAAATCACCAGAACACTCCAATTTTGCTTTTCCCCCACTAGATGGCACATTTAGGCGCATGGATTAAAGTGGATTAGTGCAACAACAACAAAAAAAAACTGCATACGCATTGCATGACAAACAGATAGATGGCGCAGTTTCTCTTCAGAGATGCTGACTCTGTTTCAGAAAACCATTTATGTCGTGAAAACAAACAGAGCCCCACCAATCACGGCACAAACATCTGGACTTTAAACACAAAATAAATCAGGCCTGCTGCACAGTCTGAAAATAATTAGACACAGAGAAGCAGTAAAAAGTTCCGCAAACATGTTTAGTCCTGAATATGAGATGCAAACATGTTTTTAAACAGCCTCTTTGTGGTGTGCAACAAGCTCAGCTCAGAGCTATTGTGCAAAGTTAATGTAGGAGAGAGGCTTCAGCAGTGAGGAAAAAGTGGAAAAAAGAAGACATGTATCCTCGCTGCTGATTGGTCCACATTTTCCCCGTGCTGCCACAGTCCTGCGCACACGTGACCTCCCTGTTTTCACCCACTTTAACGCATGTACTTAGAAAACGGGCACCGCCATTCACCAGCCAGCCAACACGACCGCAGCAACACAAATGTCCCGCAGGTGAGTTCGCTGCTGCGGCGGGGGGCTCGGAACACAGGACGTGGACCATGGCGACGGCCACGAGCAGCAACACATCCACGGCCACGCTTCAGATGAAGCACCCCAGCGTTGAGCAGACGCGGAAACGCATCGACCCGAGGAGGAGGCAAGCGGCGCTGGATTTTCTCAGCAACATTTCTCTGGACGGGCGACCCGTGCAGGACAGTGCGGACAGTCAGAACCAGGAGGAGAGCTCACCGCTGGAGGCGCGGAATAGACAGCCGAGCATGGTCTCTCCGGAGCGCTCGGCTGGGCTCTGTGCTGCTGGCACCCCGGAGACTGCAGCCGCGGCCGCCGCCGCCGCTGCTGCTGCCGCCGCCGCCACTGCTGCGGCTACGGCGGCGGCGGCTGCGACCACAGCCACCCAGGCGCTCGCCTTAGCGAACCAGGCTCGCCTCGCCAGCAGCTGGGGCAGTGTTGGGACGGGTCCCGCTGCTTCCCCAGCGGGCACGGATTCGGACGGCGACGCTTTCACGCCCTCGACGTTCAACTCGCCTTTCTCCGCGGTCCCTGCCTCGGCCAGGGGCAGGCTGCAGACCTACACTCAGGGAATCCTACCTGCCCACTACTCCAGGCAGTTCTCCCCGAGCTTCAGCCTGGAGGGCGGACAGACTGAGCAACAGAGGTCAAGGTAACTCTAAATAATATCTTCACGTTGTGCAGCTTGGGATGTGCACATTTCTGGGGAAACTTTGGGTAAAAGTTTAAAGCTCCAACTTTGCAATTGTTTTGTGATCATTTCAAGCATGCCAAATAGCCTTCTCCAAAAAGCATGTTTATCTTACAAGGATGAGTAGGAGTCTTGAATGTTTGCTCGCTTGCTACTGAAATAAACCGTGTGGGTTTACACTGAAAGGGTCCACAACAATAACAGCAGTCTTTTTCTAAGCATCTCACGGCAGCTTAAAAATCAGCTAAAGTGCTTGCAGCTAAAACCAAATAAGTAAATGAAAGAAAGGTAATGGGGAAAAAAACTAAAGAAAAATGCAGAGTGCTGAATGAATGGTTCAAGTTTAAGCAAGCAGAACAGAAGCTAAAATATGCAAACTTGTACCTAAAAGCTAAGTAGCCAAACATAGCAATAATCTCAAATTAGCAAACCAGTAGATTAAGACTAAAATAAAGCAAGATCATGTATCTGGGTAAAGACACACTACAAAAGTTAGTGTTTTTTTAAAAAACAAACTAAACAACTTTGTAATGGCTGGAACTTTGGATGTTTATTTTTAAAGGTTGGCCCTGCAAGGTAGGAAAATCACAACTTTGGTGGTCTTTGAGTTTAAAACGGCATCAAGAGGTCAAAATGAGTGAACACCACAAGTTGTTTCCTTGCAGGTTCTGCACAGTCAGCTGAAAAGTTGCTTTTAGTTCCAAGCAACGCAGCTGACGTGGGTACAACAATATTAATGTCCCCACAGCAGGACGAGAGTTCGGAGGTGTCCACCTCATGACTCACTGTTCTCCACTGGGACAGATGCAAGATGATTTCCAGGAATCCAGCTGCATTTGTGGGCTTTTTTTCTCTTTGTTTTCTGTTCCATCTCTTTCTGTCCTGCTCCCTGTGGTTTTGTTTCTGAAATGTACTTCTTTGTTCGCGCATGACTTTAAAAAGGAAAAAAAAACTTGGTACACGCTTGCTGTCTGCTGCTCTGGGTGACGCAAACATCCTGTAACATGACACCCTTGTCCAGCTTAATGTGCAACAGGGGCTTGTTGTTTCATGCAGCTCTTTGTCTGCCTCATCTGTGAGTTTTAGAGCTACGAGGAGAAATTGGAGGGTCTCCCCCGAACGGTAGCCAGTAACAGCCATCCTCTGAATCTTTAAACCTGTTGGTGAAAACTTTTTGCTGTTTAGACTAAATCTTTTCCTCCCTCTGTATCCGTAAGTACGAGGAAGAAGTTTTCGGGGGGAGTATAAAAAAGATAACAGGACAGTAGTGTGAATGCTGACTCAGCTAATATGTGTAAAATAATACCTTAGTAGAATGTATTGGCATATGAATATTTAATTAGGTCATGTTAATTCAATAACTTTATGTTCTTGATGCAGTCTTGTATAAAACTCAAGTATCACCTACGAAAACAAAGATTCTCAACTTTAACAAACACAACGATATTTGTAATGTGTAAAAACAAGATCATTTAGAGATACGTATATTATTTTTTAAGCCCTCTGGTTTTCAATAAGGTTCCTGTGTTTTTTCATGTGTTATAACTCCAGGGCACCTGTTATTTAGTTGAAAAAAAAATTTTTTTTTTCCAAAGAGTTTCACTTATGCCCGTAATTAAACTGTCACTCCCCACCAGGCTGCGGTAGGTTTATTTCTGCTCAAGATGGAGAGGATTCATCTAGTGGGAGGAAAAAAAACTGCACTGTACCATTTGACTACAAGGAGCTCTACCCCCCACTTTTTCACCATGTCAGGCAGAAAGGAGGTTGCTTTCTGTTCTGGTCTTCTATTCACCATGCTGCCCACCGCTTTAGGTTTTATCACAGTAACAGTAACCAGCAGATGCAAATCTGTTGCAAGTCAGGACTGACTGTTTCCCATGTAGTATAAACTTTGCAGTCAGACACAAACCCTGGGTTGATTCTTGCTTCAACACACACACAGAAGTGTTTGATTTGTCTTTTGGTATAGGAAAAAAAACCTTAAACATAATTTATTGTGTGAAGCATAACAACTCAAAGTCAGAAGGTTACCCAAGACTTTTCTACAGGCTGCTATAATTGAAGGCCTAGCATACAACGGAGAATGCATATTGCCCACCAGAATTTTAGACCAAGACCATCTTATTAGAAATTATGAGGTTATAGCCATTTGGCCAAACAGAAAATATTATTATATGTTAATTAATTCATGAAGCATTTATTGAAGTAGAAAATTTAGTAACAAACGTGATATCGCACCACCTTTGTCTTCTATAGTGAGCAATAATAAATGCTGAAGACGAGGGCGAAAGGAGCCATGATTATTCATCTAATTAATGCATACAATTTTAAAGATCTGGTTTTTGAGGGTCGATTCTAGTGACACATCTGAGGCCCTGCTACTTCCTGAATGAGGAGTGGGACTCCGGGCCAAGAAGTCTGAAGGGAGTGTGTGTGTCTTGATTCCCCCGAGTCAGGAAGTGGAGAACAGAAAACACATAATGCAGAGCCAGGCTACGTCTCAAAGCCCGGGCATCCTGCCTCTCCCAGCCAGGGACCTCTCCACACGTTTCCACCAGCTGCCCTTGCAAAACAAGCCAGGCACTGTACGGAGCTCTCGTCTGTCTGCGGCACGTTGGTGGAACACAGCGCCGCTCTTTCAGCAGGTTGCTTATTTCTCAGCATTAGAATTCATTGTATGTGAATGTTATTTAAAGACTGTACCTAAAGCAGGGAGCAGTTAAAGTTTAGCAACTTCATGCTGTAATTAACTGAGTAGAACCAGAAGGTTGGATATGTAACATTGTGGTTTTGTATTGGCTTTAAGACTACCCCAAAATCACCATACCCTATACCCCATATTGAATTATGCATTCTTTCAAGGAATGTAATGCCTTTAATCATATATATATATATATATGTATCCATCCATTTATAGCTTTGCTTTAAATGCATCTCATCCATCACTGTCTGGTTATGTCTCCCGGGTGTGTGGAGCCGTTTTCACTCTTTTCTTTTCCCCTAATTCACAGTCAGACTAAAATGTTTTCACATCCTGTTTCACCCATTTTCCCACCATCCAAACATGATCCAGACACATGGATGTTCTGTGTTTTAATCAGTTGAGCAGCAGAACCTGGCAGGATAAGGAAGCAGCCGAAGCCAAACTAATGGTCCTTCCAAGTTTTCTCTGGTTGATTATGAGATTGCTTGTTGTGCACTGAGGTCATGGTTGGCATAATTACCAAAATTACATTTGAATGTTTCTTTTTCTTTCACTGGGTTTTTAGTGTTTTAGCTGATAGCAAAGATTTGGTAAGCCCACAAGAACTACTACAGATCAACAATGTGCAGTTTCTGATTGATTATGCATACTTTTAGAATTATCGCATATTGCATGATGGCCGCTACAGCTAATTGACCTTGTTCAACACAGAAAAGGCTATGTATCAATGAATTGTACAGAGAATTCCATAGATATTTGGTGTGGTAGTACCTGACAGTGATTCACAAAGCATACTCCAAGTGCTAATGGATCATATGAGATAATGCTGCATTGCATGTGCAAAAGGCCATTTTTAAGCTTTGACAAAAATGGCAACAACTCCATAATTTCTCCACATTCGATGATTTTAATCTTAATCTCTTGCAGGAAAGGCAATGGGCGTTCTTGCATTCCTTGAGGCAATGCTAAGTCTTTTAATTTCCATGTTTTTCGTCGTTTGAGCAGCTAACCATATCTTATATTGCTGTTTTAACACACAAGAGTTGAATTGATGTTGATCTTGTTCTACAGAGAATCAGAGAGCCTTAACAATCCTAGCTGCATTTCTTTATTTTCAAAATCAGATAATAATCACACTTCCTTTTTTCCAGAGCATTGTTTGTGTACAGACTCAGGACGGTACATTTACTTTTGCTCAGCAATTCTTAAACCAAACAGAAGACTCTGTCCCATGGCAAGCTGCCAGCAGGTCGTACGTGTGAAACTGTCTAATCTCCACTTCTAAAACAGTCCCCTCAGTTAAATAGCTTTGTGCAATGCAAGGCACCACCGGACAGGGTTAGCAGGAGCTTTTATTCACTTTTTTTTCAGTATAATTTTATTGCATTAAATGACTGGACACTTCATAAACTGAGCTCATGAAACATGCTGAAACTAAACGACTTCATGTAACAATAAAACTTGAGGATAGAAGCTCAACCTAGTAAATGTAAAAGTACAGAGTTAAACTCTGATAGTTCTAAACATTACTCCTAGAGGTGTGTCCTAACGTGAATGAGTCTCCTGAGTCATGTTATTATTTCCATGTTTAGTTTTTTTTTCTTCTTTTTACTAGTCTGGAAAATATCTGAATTAGGAACATGTCCTTCTGCAGCTGTTCATCAACTGAGGCTTGATCAAAGTCCCAACATGATCTCAGCAGTTGTATAAACACCAACTGGAAATATCTCTCTTTAGCAAACTAGTGATTAACTTCCTAAAGTAAGAAATCGGAGATTTAGCATGGAAGAAGACAAAAATGCTGTTTTAGAATGGAGACAAATGGTGACAACAGGATATTTCCTACCATTGACTTGTAACCTTATGCTCTATTTAAAGATAAATTGTTTGTTTGTGTGTGTGCATACATATACTCATTTAAAGTTTGGACCTGAGTTTTTACACACAAAATTTTTTTTTTATGGACTAATCTCTTAACTGTGCAATAGTTTTCATGTAGTTTCAAAGTGGTCACTAGAATATTCATAGACCTCGGAGCTATAGGACAACATTGTTGAAAAACAAGTCCCATAGGTTGCTTCAACTCCCCACCCCCAAGTATAAGACAAATCTAGAAAGGTGATTTTTTTTTAAGGAAATATGTATTTAGTAAATATGTATGCATAATAACTCCTGACAAAACTGGAGTCACAGAAAATATCAGTCTGTGAGTGGAGACTTTGCCACCTGCACACATGATTCTACAAATTTATCATCATGTGTCTGCTGTTGGAAAGACTGGCCTGTTGGGAAATGCCAAAATATTGCATAATTCCCTATTTTTGCAAAAACTGCTGCAGACTCTCTTCTGCTGTTAAATGTATCGTTTGATTTGTTTTCCTGTTTGTAGTGTTTTCCCTATATTTTCTGCAATTAAGCCACTTCTGCATATTTTATTCCATTTCATTTCAACAATCCATATATCTAAACATACAGCTCACTTGTCAGTTTAGTGCTTTGTCTGCTGGTTCTTGTAAAAATTTTTTAATGCTTTTTGAGTTATTTAACGGTATTTGAAATAAAATTCCCTACAGAAATACATGGTGATTTTCAAGTTCTTCAAAAACATTGTCTTTGACATCTGCTTTAGCATACCTGTTTATTTTTTTGTTTGCTACTTTTAGCTACTGTTCTGCTACTTTTAACTACAGTTTAGCCCCTTTAGCCTCCAGCTACATTTTTTCCTAGTATTTGTTGCTTTGCATTTTGTTAATGTAGCTACTTTTGGCAAATTTTAGATTTTGCATTTATTTTGAGTTATTTAACTGTATTTAAAATACATTCTTTGTAGTTTTAGCTACTGTTCTGCTCTTTTTAGTTTGTTCACTGCACAAATCATTTTTATGTCAGCCTGTTTTGCTCCCTTAATCCTCTATTCTGTTAAAATATTAAACTAAGGTGTAACAGACTTGTTTCAGTGTCATTTATAGGATTAAACAATTCAATAACTAAAGTGATGCACACACAAAAAATGGAAAACCCAAACAAACCCTTTGCAGGAAATGTGCTGGACATCCTTACTCTGCCTGTCCACGTCTAATCGTTGTCACTGGAGAAGGATGAAAGACTGACCATAAATCACTTGAACACCCCCCCAGTCTGACCCTCATGCAGAGGTCAGGCCAGACCCTTTCTTTATGACCCTTTTAAGACAGTCAAGCAGAGACTCAGTTGATGTCCTCCACCCGCTGTTCACATCATATTAATTATTAAAACCTAAACTTTGCTTTTGATTAGAGCTTAAGCTCTTCACTTGTGTTTACATTCATAATATAATACAAGCTGCATTGAAAATCTGGTCATTTGAACACTTGACTTATTAAATGTCTAATATTAACTCCGCTTGTTCTGGTTTAAACTCTGGGAGACTTTTGAGGACCGAGTGATTTTGAAATTTATTTCTTAACTTGCCTTCTTTACACTCCACTGTTTCCCATTTAAGTGTGATCATTAAATTTTGAAGCAGCCTTGTTGTTTTAATGCTGCAGTGTTACAGGGTTAAAACACAAAACGGTGCCTTAACTATTCTTTTATTTATTTTTTTCAATTTTACTTTGCAAATTGTTAGCCTACACAATATTACAATATTACTCTACTTCTGTGGTGCTAAAAATTCAATTCTTACCTCATTTTGCAACAGCTCAGGGATAACTGCTTATCACATATTGGTTTATTTGTTGAAGCTGGCAGCTGATCAAATAAAAGTGATCCAGCAAAATTAGCCTGCCAAACTGAGCAGCTACGGTCTGAAATAAAGGCCATCTGTGACCAAATGTGTTACGCACAGTGCTCGCAGAGCCAGCTCGTTATCCTCTTAGCAGCTCCGACCCTGGAACATTCTCTGTGGTCTTCGAAAGACTGAGGAGTTCGCTGACCACCCAGCCAAGCAGCGTAGTTAATCGATGACAGACATGACGGTCTGTTTGTGACCAACAGAACACAAAGAGACGAGTCATAATTTATAGCCACTCTTGACCTTTTTACAGAAGCTTTCAATAAACGACTACAAAAAAGTTTTGCTTTTCCCAAGAGCTGGATGTTACACTTTAAGTCTTGGATGAACAATATCTGTGTCAGATGAGAAATGGGCTACTGGAACAAATCATACTGATTAGAATTCTGTAAAAAGTGGAGAAAAAAAACTATTGAATTAACAGCTTTAACTGGTAATCAATCCACTGGTTTGAATTTGATGTGTGGAGGTGGTTTGCAGCATTCAGCACTGCTGGTAGATCCTGCTGACGTTTTTTTTTCCTCTCCGAACAGAGAAGCTGACCTCACTTTACGTGGAGGTTTTATGGATTTTCTGCTCGCACTTGATCTGTTTTAGGTTTTACTGTGTTTAATGTTGTACCTTTTTTAATGAAATTGCTTTGTAGGTCTGTTTGTTTGTGTGAGTGTGGGTTTAAGCTGCAGGAAGAAAAAGGTTAACAGGATTATTTTTAGAATTAATTTTTTCAGGCAAGGGTTATTCCAAATATTGTTTTTCTAAGTGACATCCATTCTTTCAGGTTACATTTCATACTTATTACCTTCCTTTCCTTCTTGCCTTTTTAGACGAAGACTCCTTTCTCAGCGCTCTTCGCTTGAAACTTTAGAGGACATAGAAGAGAACGCTCCTCTACGCAGGTAGAACAGAAAGGCCTTCACATACATTCTGTTTGTCTAAAATGAAATGTGCAGCGTTCATGAATGCTTGACCTTTACCTTTTGTGTGATGAAGTTTTTGTCTTTTTTATATTTTAGATGTCGAACCCTATCGGGTTCACCCCGACCAAAGAGCTTTAAGAAGATCCATTTTGTAAATAACATGAAGCAACACGATATGCGCAATGGAAGGTATGGAAGGCAAACTGTGCCACTGTTGAGACAATACAAGTCTTGACTGAACGATGTTAGGCTGCCCCAGTCGATGAAGTGCAGATTGATTGTTTCTCACATTACAGGCGAACAGGCTCGGTCCAGTCCATTCACTGACTTTTTATTAGCTTTTTTTATTCTTTATTTGATCAGTTGAAATATTTGTAATTTCACCAAACATGAGTTTCACTGTTGAATGTTGAATAATTTTTCCACAGTTCTCACCAGCACGATTGCAGCACACGAATCCCTCACATAAAATAAATCTTGACTCATTTAATAAACATTAAAATGATTATTGTGTAGTACAGATGTTTCTGACCTATACTGGTCATCTAAATTTTAGTCATTCATCAGGACTATAAGACAGCTCAGTTTGGTCTTTATTAGTGATGTGGTTTAGTTCTTGACTTCTTTTGAAGGCTTTTGTTTTATTCTCATTAGTTTTTTAAATGTATTTGGACATGCATGTCCTCTGGCATTCATCAGTGCTGCAGCACCCTCTGCACCTCTATGTCAGTGCCTTTCCTGTGAATCACAGATAAATAAAAAGGCAACCAAACTCAGCACCGGTGTTGTTTGTAGACAGCCTACAACTTAGCAAATAACATTTAAGCGCTATTCAAAAATGCACCAAATAGAGCTGGAAAACCGTAATCAAAATACAACTTCATACTTGTCAAAACATTTTCCAGTTCATGCAGCTACAGAAATTGGGGGAAATTTGTCTGAAAGGCTGCCAGTAACAGAGCTGAAAAGTATGTAATTTATAATTCTTTGTGCATTTTAGTTTTTAGCTGCAACCTTTGCCTTGAATTTAGCAGTTATATATAGTTCAGTAATAAGAGGCTTAAGAAAAAATTCCCTAAACTGTACATTTGAAAAAATAAAAAAATAAGAGTATCCAGGGTCTAAAGAAAAAGTTTGAAACTGACATCTTTCAAGAATAAAATAAATATAACTCTTTAGAAACAAACTTTTAGGAGTTGACTTAAGGCTTTTACACAATGCTGTATATATTCTACTGTAGATTAAAACACAAACTCTTATATTTCAAATTATTCTTGTCATTCAAACTGTTTTTCATGCAAACTCCAACTTGAAGCTGTGGATTTTGATAGATGCTGATTAGCTTGTTTGCCATTTTTTTGTAGGATAGTCCTAATCAGTGGCAGAAGATCCTTCTATAGTGTATTTTCTGTCCTGCCATATCGAGATTGTAGCCAAGCAGGGTATGTATCCAACAGCATGCCAAACTTTTGTAACTTCATCCAACCTGTGCTCCCTCTTTCCCTTTGTTTTTGTTTTTTTTGGGTAATATATCTTTTCTGTGGAAACAAACTCCTTTTGAAGGCTTGGTTTTGGTGGAGGTATTTCTATTTTTCAGTAGTTTTAATAGTTCAAATAACTTAATAGTCCCAAAAGTGATGGTTCAGATTGAACCTGTTGTAGAGGGCTCTTTGAACTTCCTCAGTTTGGAGAAATAATTTAATTCTGATCAGAGTGATGAGCTAATAAGTAGTCTGAGCAGCCAGTCAACTTACAATTTTGCAAATAACAGCAGCAGCTAGCAGTAGCACATCCAGTGTTGCCTGGGGCATCGATCATATTTCCAATGTGAGGTTGTTCAACAATCTGTCTATAACAGGTGAAATATTACTTGGTCATATCCTTTCCGTACAACCCCACTTCAAAAGATCTGAACTATCCCTTTCATTGTTTTAACACATAAATGATGATGCTTTAAAGGCTTGGCTGTGTATGCTCCTCCTGTCACAAAAGACTATAGTTGAATACTTGTTGCTTGTTTTGCTTTTTCCATCAAGGCTCTGGGGAATTATGGGGAATCTTTGTTTTTCAGTTTGTTGTTCAGATGAAATGTTGTTTGCTCAGTCCATGTTTACCATTCCTGGGCCTCATGCTTTTCTCAGTTTTTATAAATTTGATCCCTGAACTGACTTAATTTTATAGGAAGCTATTTAATCTCAATCATGCTGGCAGAGTGTCTGTTGCATGTTCATATCTTGGCTTCTTATAAGTAATTTTTGGTTATTGTGTGCCAATATATCATTTCCTAGCTCAAGAACTGAACAATTATTTGTCCTAAATATAGATATCGCTTATCTTAAAAAAAAAGAAAAGAAAAGAAACGTAAAGCTCTTTGTAGAAGTGTTCTACCTGGCTTGTGCTGAGACTAGTTGTAGTATTATGAGATGTGCTCAGACCACAGCCTAGTCACTTTGGAAGCATAACATGAGGTGTTTTGGAGGGGGAGGAAGGGAAATGGGACAGATAAACACCAGAGAGGACAATGCACAGAAAGAAAAGCTCCATGCCAGGGTTTAGTGAGGAGCAATAACAAGCTCAGAGCATTTGTGGAATGTCCTAAACCAGCCAATCAGTGTAAGGTCAAAGGTTAATAAACCCCCCACTGCTCTCCAGTATGCATGTTTGACTGTTTGTTGCAGCCAAATGACAGGTTTCAGCTACCAAACATCCTATTGAACAACTTAGTATAAAATGCTCATTACATAGTTTGTCGTTGTTTGTCTGTTTTGTTCTAGATGTAACACAAGTTTCATGTTCATTTTGACTTTTAAAATAGCTGGGGAAAAAAAGTTTATCCTATGGACTTTAAAAAATGTATCAACTTCAAGTAGCTCATAACTTTTTATAGTTTTGAGGTGTGACTAGCTGGAGGTTTCTAACCTTGTAATTATAAAATGTTTCAGTCGTGTTCTGCAGCTTTAGAGCAGAATTTTCTGTGTATTGTGCATGCAGTTTTGGTTTCCTCCTTAGTTCTTTTGTCCATCAAAAAGGTGCACATTATCTGATACTCCTGGCCGTGGTAAGCAGCCGAAGTCAGTATAAATATACTCAAAGTAAAAGTTGATGAGTAAAAGTATACCAATGAGAGAGATCAGATATGATCAAAACCAGTCAATCTGTTCATAACCTGTTTTTCTGCTGTAGAGTGTTTGTTAATGAAATGTTCAGGAAGAATCCTGATTTTAATGTTGAGATTTTGGGTTATTTTGTATTTCTGATGTTAGATTTAAATAAAAATGGAAGGGCATGAGGAGCACTTTACGTAGAAAGCACCTAACACATAAATCTTTAAAGTCTGTGATCCTTGCATGTTGCTAGATAACGTTAGCTTTTCCTTTCTCTGTTCTCTCAATAGACTAAAGCACAACCTTTTTTCCCCCTGAATAGCTTCATATGGGAACGTTCTCTCCCTAAAAAGCTTTTCCTTGTCTCCTGCTTCCCCCACACACTTTTTTTCCTTTTTAATTTCCACCGCTCTGCAGAACGCTTGCTGCCTGCAGAGCTCTTTTGCCATGATGTGCCAACGCGCTTGTCTGCCTGATAACACTGTTTTCATTACAACACATTGGTCCCACATGTCATCTAAACATAGACAGTTGTGTGTTTGCATCTGAAGACGGTTTAAACAGACACCGTGACTGAGGCAGGAAAGATAAGAGAGCAGCAAGAAAACAAAACCAAGTTGCTGCGAGCACTCTGTTGTCATTTTGAAGTGTCGCCACTCCACAAATATTGTCCTAAGATAATGTCGATTTGTTGATTCTTGCCCCACTTTTTGTTAAGCAACAATATTATTACAATGTTAAATTAAACAATATTGTGCAGCAAATAATAAATGCAAAAATATTTAGCTCATATAACTTTTATACAGACTCGGGCCACTACTTGGTCCACTAACACACATTTTGCTCTTTAACAATCTGTTTTCTGCTTCAGGGGGGTCTTGGACTCCTATGCAAACGTTCCACAGCAGTATGACAGCAGTATGCTGAGGTAGCAGCTAATTTTTCAAAAGGCTGGTTGGCCCACTAGCCTCCATCCTTCCTCCCAAGGGCACACTTCATTTCTGACTGCCTTGAAACGCACCTAAAGACACCAGCAATTACAGAAACTAGGCCAACTGATGAGCACAGATCGATAGCACGTCTATATTTGTAACCCAGAATACACTTATAAAAAAAAAAAGAGCAAGAGCAGAGCTGACAAAGACAAAAGAAAGGGAGAAGTCAAAAGAAACTGTAGTGTAATGTGTTTGGTGAAAGCTCTAAAAGTCTTGTGCTCATTAGGGATGTAAAGGCAGAAGGACGTCAGCGACACCCATCAGGAGGTGTAAGTGCCAAGGAGATGGTGATTGGGCTGGACGGAGTAGAGTTGGGAGCAGATGGAAAGGTGAGAAACTAATGTAAATGACATACCGGTACATACGTTGTCATGTTCATCTTTATATATAAGAGAAGAAAGAGGTTTAATTCCTGCTGGAAATTGGCAAATTAAACCAAAAAAATCCCACTCTTGGACAATGTAAACTCACAGAAACTGAATCTGACTGCGGAGACTCAAGTTTTTTATATTACAACAGAAAACCAAACAAGATGTATTTATTATTTCTTAACGAGATATTGAGAAGTATATTTGTATTTGTAGACCGTGTCCTACACCCAGTTCCTGTATCCCACTAATGTGTTGGGAGGTCGAAGAAACACGATCGACTCCACCTCATCCTTCTCGCAGTCTCGAAATGCGAGCCACCGCAGCCTCAGCTTGGGCAGAGCCAACAGCAACCAGAGCAGCTTAGACACAGGTTAGTGGAGCTTTAATGGCTACTTAACTGATTCTGAATCTTTGGAAGCTTGACACTCAGCTAAAATGTATATTTAAAAAAACTGAACTCTGGTTAAACCGCTGTTGTTTTTTGTTTGGGCTCTTTGCAGGGAACGACTTTGGGGAGTTTCGGGAGTATGACCCCAACCTGCTGGATGATCCGCAGTGGCCTTGTGGAAAACACAAAAGGGTTCTCATCTTTCCTTCGTACATGGTGAGAATGTACTTGACCACATCCAGCACACCACCACCAGCAGCAACAACAAAAACAACCTCTGTCCTGCCCTCTCGAGAGCACATTGAGAGGATTGTTTTCATTCAAAACAAACCTGAAGAGTGACTTGTCTCTGCTTTTCCTGTGAAATTTCACCGAATATGCTCACTATCTCAGGGCTGTTTTCATTTTTATCATCAATGTTGACCTTTTGTGCTCAAGTCTTCCCACTGCAACCAAGAACAGTAACACCGGAAAGATTCGTTCGCAGTTTGTATCTGAAACAGAAAAAAAAATAAAAATCCTGAAATTTATCAGTTGTTTATAAATAGGAGTCAGGCGGATGTTTTAGACCATCTTTAATCGGCAAGGTCAGTGGTCCCGTTTCTCTCTTATTATTCTGGGCCTGAATAAACAAAAGCCCTTCACCCCTGGGCTGCAGCTCATTAAAAGTCAGTGTAACAGCACCGTGTTTGTGCCTCCGTAGTGTTGCTCACTCTTTTCGAATAAACAAGAGAATGTTGTAGAAAAAGGGGGAAAAAAAGTTTGTTTTTGTTGCAGAAACTAGCAAAATGTACAAGGACTGACGTAAGTGACATGTTTGTCAAGGAAAGGTTGAGTGTGTATTTTTTTGTTCCTTCTCTTCCTCTGATTACAAAACATCGGACAAAAATAGCCATTGTATTTACTACAGCAGTGGAACTAGTAAATTCTTTGCATTTCAAGAGCATGGGCTGCTTTCAAGACAAAGCAAAGATCCAAGGCCTTGCAAATGAATGAATTAAAATGTATTTTCACTGTGACAAAAAAGAAAAATGTGAGACTTTTTTTAAGCTAAAACTGTTAATTAGTTTTTCAGGGCTTCATCCTCTGAGTACAATGTGTTTCCACACTTCTAAAAATGTCAAGTGTTTTGTCCTGTAAAGTGGGAAAATGAAGAAGAAAAATAAAACCGAAGAGTTTACTTTTCTTATCTCGACATGACAGCCAATGGAAAGGTTAGAACCAAATGTTTCTGTTGATGATAAAAAAAAAATTAAAACAGAATCAAAAACTGACGTGTCATATTTAGCACCAACACCCAAAACGTCTCTTCATTAGCCTGTGGAATCCAACACTGGGGTGTAAGGATCCAGGTTTGTTCCTCTCGGTGATCAGAGTGAGCTCATTTTGACACCAGCTCTGGTTTTTGTTTCAGACCACGGTCATTGAATACGTCAAACCTTTTGACCTCAAGAAGGACATGAATGAGACTTTCAAAGAGAAATTCCCTCACGTTAGGCTCACGCTCAGCAAGATAAGAAGGTAAACAAACAAAAAAAAAGAAATGCATTTTTATGTATTTAAAGCATATACTACTTTTTCTTTTTGATTTTCTCCTTTTTCCTCCTTACTTAATGTGTGTGTGTGTTTGTGTGTGTGTATGCGCAGCTTAAAAAGGGAGATAAGAAAACTGGCTCATGATGAGTGCGGCTTTGAGGAACCCACTGTGGCCATGGCTTTTGTCTACTTTGAAAAACTTGTTCTTCAAGGCAAACTGCACAAACAGAACCGTAAACTCTGCGCCGGAGCTTGTGTTCTTCTGGCAGCAAAGATCGGCGGCGACCTCAAGAAACACGAAGTGAAGCTTCTTATTGATGTAAGTCTTCTCCTGCACACCGTTTTTCCAAACATTTGAAGGCTTTTGTTTTTCAATTTTTTAGTTTGATGTACTATTTAGTTCTTGTGTGCACAAAAAGAGAACTGGGAGCCCTGGCCACAACACAGAAATAGATTAAGTGGTCCTGAACCAGCCAGCAGTTGACCAGTGGATTCCCCTCACCCTATGGTTAAGGCACTCACCCCTCCACTAAATCATAAATAAGGCAGTCGGTAACTTTCAGACCCAGCAATGAAAGCGTAACAAAGACAAAGTGACTGGTGCGACAGCAGGTGTCTACAAGAGACGGGAGCAGGAGTGAGACTGGAGAGCAGAACCCACGGCACAGAACGAAAGTTACTAATGTAACTACGGTTCTATGAATCCCGGATGACCGCCAGAGGCGGTGCTTCAAGCACTGAATGATCATTCTTGCGCATGCGCAGGTCGAGTACTAATGACAACAAA
>JAVKLF010000064.1:6145180-6163785 GCA_034783495.1 Millerichthys robustus | reverse complement strand
GTGGCCTTCAACTTATAGCTCTAGTTATGTGTCCTGGTTTTAAATACAAATTAAAATAAAATAAAAACATCTACATCATTACTCCAGAACTAATCTCTGAGAAATGTCATTTCATGTTGCTCTTACCATGACCAGGTTCACAAGTGAGACTGCGTTAAGGCTGATGCTCCACAGCCACATGACGCCAAACATGTTGACCAGGATCATGGCGATCGTGATGCTGACCATAACAGCTGACCACAACTCAAAACCTAGCAGCACTGTGGTCACCATAAATATGGCAGCAAGTGAAATGCACAGGTTCAGAGCTGTGTCATAGGCAATGGTCAGGTACTGCTCGTAAAACACATAGAAGACGCTGAAAAAAGAACAAAATCGGAATTAGTGAACATGTGTCAATAACATGATTAGTCTAATATTGTATGATGCCACAAAGCCACTTCTTCTGTTGAATTAGTTTTTAGATTGTATTAAAGGTACTTTAGTGATGATACAGTATTTTTATTTATTGAAATGCTAAAATAAGTAAAAGCTAATGCAGTAGTTCTGGGTAAACATTCGTTTTTTTGGTATTTAAGATGGTTTTATTCTGCTATGTGCTTATCTGTGGCCTATGTTCTCCCTGTGATATCTTTAAACCACACAACAGGTAAAACCTGGATTTTACAAAAATTTCCATAGCTCATACTGAAATGGAAAATGCCTAAAATCAAAAGGAACTCTCGCACAAAAGAAAACCCTGAAATTATTTAGGAATTACTTATTTATGAAGTGAAAGCGAATGGTCTCCGGCTTGTACAACAGAACTTACCTGTAGGCAAAAACTTTGTGATTAATGGACTGGCTAATATTGCTAGCCAAGGCTCGAGCCATTTTCAAAGCATCTATATAATCCGGGGACTCCTTTAGGATGGTGTGGTACGTCATGAAGTAAGTGGCTCTGATGCCGGTCTCGTTGGGATACACATCGACAGCTGTGGCATAAGCTGCATGGCCTCTGAGGAAGGATACGTACATCGTAAGAGACAAAAAAATTTCATGATCCAGAATGTCAAGTAAGGGACTCAGCAATATGTAAAAGATTTTCAATAAAAACAAAAGTAATTACCCTTTTCCACAATTTACATTAGGATTATCTGACAAGAACATGGGTAGAAATCGCATGAAGTCTTCTCCAACAGGTCTTTGCTTTCCACTCGGAGTCATAGGTCGACAAGACACACAAGACGAGTTTACCACTGTAAAATAGATTTAGAAATATGAATTATATTAAATAAAAACTTCCAAACTGCAGTATAAAGTTTAGTTTCTATTATAAATCTGCTTTTCCATATGCCTTTTCTGTAAAAGCAGAAGTAACATATTTAACATACTGCTTGTCTTCACAAAATGGGAGAAAACCGACAGTAAAGCCACATCAGCATAAGGAGAACACACGACACAAAGCTTAAAACCTTTATTATTTACTGTATCTGACTTTTAGCTCTGAAAACGTAATACAGTTACATTTAAATTACATCAGAATTAGTTTTTCAGAAATCATCAAAGTAAAACCATACTTGGTTTATAAAAATCTAGCTAAACTTTTGTCTACTTGTGGAATTTAAAGTCAAATTCACAAGTCAACACTTCAGTATGTCAACAATGGATACAATCTTACCTGAGGCATTGCAGAAGGCCCCGGTTTCATTGTAGAAGCGGCAGCAGGTTGACTGGGGTTTCACCCAGTCAAAGTAGTCATCCAACCAGGAGGATGGTGTGCTGGCAATGGTTGTGCTTAAAGCAAAAAAGTGAAAACGTGCAGATTACACATAATCTGTTTTATTAGATATGAAGCATTAACTTTATCTATTTTACTCACATAAAGCGTCTTTTTATTTCATGTTTTTAAGTTTAAGTGTTGTAACAAAATGAAGTGCATCAAGTCAATGACTATTCTTTTTCAGGCAGCAGATAAAAACAAAAAGCTTTTTATGGTTTCTTTCTTTGCCACGGCTCTGACTCACTAGTTGCTGATAAGCGAAGCAGCATAGACCTGCTGGACCAAAGAGTCATTGTTACAGCCCACTCCTCCACACACAACGTTTTGGCTTTCCGGGCTGCTGTAGTTCAGTCCGTCCTCCACCACAAAGTACACGGGAGCTCCAGTGTGAAGATACTCGCTTAAGTTTTTGAAGTAGTCCAGAACATAGGAGTCCTAAACAGCAATAATACAATTAATAAGCTGAGCCATTTTGCAGGAAGTTAAATCAGATTCTGACATTTAGTCAATAAAAAACCCTTGTTATTAATTTACTCAAAAACTTACATCTGGCATTGATAATTTCTGGTCCAGTCCAATGTCCACTTTATTCATCACAGCTACACTAAAGGACAGCATTCCCACAAACACTGCCACCTGTTAAGAAAAAAAATGTTCATTACAATCAAAACACACAAAAAATCCGTTTTACTTGAGATCATTCGAAGAATGAGAAGTAGTCAATGCATGGCTGCAAAAGTGCGACTAATTTACTTACAATAATTGGTCGAACACCATCTTTCAGGATGATTGGAGCGTAGAATTTCTTGAAAAAGCGAAAGAGGAAGCCTTCTGTTTTGACTTCCTGACCTTCACTCAGTTTCGCACACCAGCAGATGTCAAATCGGTTTTCCTTTTCAACACAAACACACCGCACAATGTTTAAAAGGAGCAAATGACAACCAGCTCTTACAGATGTTTTACAGAGGACCATTTTATACTGTAGTGTAGAGCAGCATATTTTGTTTAAAGTCTGAGGGATTTTATGTCAGGAATTAAAGTTAAAATTAAAGTTATGTCAGTTTAAAGTGTGATTATGGATGCACTGAGATGCAGTGTTTATCATTTCAAAACTGAATCGTAATCATTTTGGATGGTACCAGGAAATATTGTCCACTAAACAAAAGAAACTCCTTTTATAATCTGACAAGTAAGGACTCAGTTGCAGTCTGTAAAATCTCTTCCAGACTAATAAACAAAATGTCACAGTTCCTTCCTGCAACACTCACCTCCTGTCTTTTGGCATCCAAACCTAGCAAACTGACAAAGCAGCTGATCTGCAAAAGGAAATCGATTAAAACTGCCAGGCCAGCAAACAAGGAGAATGTCCTCACTGCAGGCATGTTAGACAAGGCACCTGAGGAATTAAAAAAAACACATCAGTGGCTCAGAGGAAAACTGTGACAGCTCAACTATATATATATATATATATATATATATATATATATATATATATATACTATGTGGCACATTTACCAGAAATCTGGTATAATTTGATAGCTACGTAATTAGCTGCTTCAGAAAAACTGTTTTACCCAGAAAGAAGGCCACAGTTTCTGAGAAGGAGGAGAGAAACATGCTGGGTGCTATATCTCCAAGTATACGACCGATCTGCTGGTGAAGTTCTTCATGTGGCATTCGCTCGTCCCTCTGTTTACAACAGCAAAGGAGGCAAAGCCAAAAAAAGAAAAAGACAAAAATAATGACATCAAAATAACTTTTAAGCGGAACAACACACACAGAAAAAGCACCATTTCCTAAAACGTAGCATGCATTGGTATTAGACAGCTGAACTCTACACAGCAAAATATAACAGCTCCAATGGATTGAGGTTTTCAAATCACTTAAAAAATGTATTAAAGAATGGGGAGTTGGACTATCAGACTTTGTCACGTTAGCTTTTAACAAGTTGTAGTACAATGGTTTTTATTATTCAAGCATTTTTATTTGGCTCAGTTGAAAAGTTGTAAATCAGCCATGAACTAAATGACAAAACAAAGGGTAAATAATCAATACCAGTTGTATAGACTGCAGCCAAAGAGTTTACCTGGTATGTCTGCACAATAATAAAGATGTTGTCAACTCCGACGGCCAGCACAAGAAAGGGGATGACTTCAATCACAATGAGTGTGAGGGGAATACCAGCATAGCTGAAAATCCCCAGTGAGGAGCAAACAGAGGTCAGCACAATCAGGATACCTGCTATGCCCAGAGATATCTTAGAATCCACCTGAACAAATAAAAAAAAAAAACAGATTAATCACCTCTGTTCATTACCGGTTTAATTGTATGCATGAGTAAGATGAAAGCGGTGATGACTTAAGACTTACAAACAGGAAAGACGAGATAAAATGCGTAATAAAGAAAACTAGTTCCGGCATGCATTGTGCTAACAAAAGCAATAGCTATATATCGCAGATAAAATCTAATGAAGACACTGTTAAAAAATTTGTTAATGAAAGAGAGACAGAAGCTGAGTTTCATCTCCTACCAACAGCCTCCTGAAACTGTGGATATGACCGAGGGACAGAGAAATGTAGATGAACATGATGGCGTAGCTGATGACAATGGTTTTAATGTCGCTGTTGCTCTCTCTGTCCAGTTCATCTTCGATGCTCCTCTCTGAGCTGAAGGCAATGGTCAGGTTGGGGTTTGAATAGTTCTTCATGAAACTGATGAATCTGAAATGCAAAAAAGGATTAAATGAAAATCTTTGTACACACACAAAAAACCCCACCACCACACATTGGAACAAACACAAACGGGGATTGCGCTCTTACTCTTTTTCCCAAGCAAGAGCTTTGTTCATTTTCTCAGGATCATTCAGGTAGTTGTTGAGTGGGAAGGTGACAACAAGAGCAGTAGCATTGCCGTAGTTTGTGTCTGTAATGTCAAAAAATACAAAGTGTATTCAGATGAGGCAGTTTACTGATAAGCATTTATTTTTTAAGAACAGAAATAATGAACCAGTAAAAACCTTTACAAACTGTGTTTTTTAGGAAATTACAAGCAAAAAAGGCATGTTTGCGATTTTCTAATTGAAATGCACTAAAATATAAACTTCAAGAAAACGTTTGAGGTGTGACTGCTGCACTCTTCACAGCTGATCAGACAGGTATGCAAAATAAGGTGAGGATGTCCTCGCTATTTGATCTGTCATTTTTTTTTGTTGCTGAAAAGTAAACAACAAACCATCACTTCTCCTACAATTTCAAAGCTGCAGTTTTGTCAGTTTTTCTAAGTGAAATATTTTTAAACTTGTCATATCCTGCAAGATGTGAAGCCACCCAGATTTTGTATCCAATGAAAGACTTTCGAAAATGCAAGGGTGGAGTCTAACAATCAGACCAGCAGGAGCCAACCAATCAGATCAGGCGACGCTACAACCAACCCAGCTTTTGTTTGGCCTGAAAAAGTGTGACTCACAGAGGCGGACATAACTTCTGCATGAATGGTACTTTCTATGAAACACGTGTCTCACAGCTCCTTACTATCCTTAGAAATACTGAAACTATCTTCAGAATTATCTACAGCTTTATCGGTGCTGCTTTAAATGACAAATCAAACATTTGGTAGTTCATGATGAATTTTGGAGAAACACTGAAGTAAGAGAGCAAATACAAAGGTGAACGGCCAAAAGTGTACAGCTGTTTCACTGAATCAACAAAGAAATAAACTGACAAATTGTACACTGGTTATGTAATTGTTTTGTAATTCATGTAAAAAGCAAAAAAAAATATTTTTTTTTTACCATTTCAGTGTCTAAATTTTGACGTAAAGAGACGCACATTAAAAGCTTTGGCAAATCACTCTGACAACACCATTCAATCCATCATTCAAACTAGCCACACAAACAACTTTTGTTTTTGTGTTAAACATGTTCACGTTTCTCTGGATGTGAGACTCGGCCTGTTTTGCGGTCACCTTGTAATAAAAATGCCCTATTTTATCCTCTTTTCAACTAAATGTGTTGACTATTCTAACTTTTAAGGCCAATCTTGAACAGATATTCTGCCAGAATTCACCCATTATTGTTGAATGACCAAATAAAGCAGTCCAAGGTTAAACAACAAACAGTTACAAACACAATTTGTACCATCATAACCGCCAAGGGCCAACCAAGGGAAGACAGGGCCACCGAAGGTTCCTAGACAGGGATCATGGAGAACAGTGGTATCGTTGAGTGATGCTGGTGCACTGTGGAGGGAAAAAAAAATAAAAGAAGTTAAAACCTTGACAAGGCACAAACAGAAACAAACCATCATCATCTATTGGGTTTGATCTTTTGACACAATGTTAAAAACAAACCAAAAAAAAACACCCAACTAATTTGACAGCTAAAGAGGAAGAATGTATTAGGAACATACTACATACAGCATATAGAATTGTGCAAACACTAGACAACAATAAAAAGCAAAAAAGAAGCACACACATACGTAAAAGTGCCAAAATTATTGGAAAGCATAAAAAAAGAAAACTGAAATAAGTAAAAAAAAAAATTCACCTGACACAATAAAGGAAGTGGCTGTGGTAGTCAGCATAGGTGTAAAACTCATCTCCCACGCTGTGATCCAGGACAGCATGACTGTTCTGAAAGTAGTTGAGGATACTTAAGATGGTGCAGTTGTTGTTGTATGGGGCCAGCGGAGCCAGGCAGATGTCCTTCAATGTAACCTTCTGGCCTTGATATGTAGCTTCAAGGCTTTCAATTTCTAGCTGTAGATCCAGCACCTGATTGGGTGAGGTTAGAAAAACAGCAGCAAAGAACAGAACTTTAAACCACATGTTTCATTTTATGTGCACAATAAAAGAACTCTAAAAAACATCTCTTATTCTGTGTGAAATAGCCTCCCCAGTACAGCATTAACATTTTTTAAAGGTTTCTGATTGTACTGTAAAGAAAAATAATCTGACACACAGAGATTTTGTGGAAGGGAGAAACTGAATGTCTTCCTATGTCTTCAAAATTAGCAGCTAAGAAAGGTGCTCTAAAAACAAGATAAAGAGTGCTGCTGTGTTGCAATCCTGATGGACAAAGTATGTCCAAGATATTTCATTACGACCAAAATAAATTCCCTTGTTAAAAAACGTCATCATGGGATTGTTTTTGGATTTATTGTGCTGAAAACTGATGAGGTTAGTTTATAGTTTGGTTGCAGTTTATTGAATAAGACTCTGTGCAAAGTACAAGTAAATGTTTGTAAAGTACCTTTCTATTTTCTAAACTGCAAGCAACTTACCTGGTGCAGGATGTCCTTCAACAAAATGGCTTTGAATAAGATATCCGATCCTCCAAAATATGGCGAGTAAACATAACTGTCGTTGATTGGAGTGGTTATAATCAGCTGTGATGTTCTGAAGAAGGGGCCAAAGTGCTTATCGAAATAGTCCTTCTCTTGTCGAGCCTGGCTGGAGGGGGCTGACCAAAGCTCTACGGGGTCTGTGGTGATGCGCATGTAGACCAGACCTGAAGAGGCAGCGATCACCAGCACCATGCTGGCTAATATGACCGCAACAGGATGCAGGACACAGAAGGAACCCCAGCAGCTGAAGAACGTTCTCAGGACATTCTCAAAACGTTCACCCAGTGTTTCACAGCATGTTGCGTTAACTGAGAGCAGAAAAATATGAATTGAAAACAATCCTACCACTGAGATCGCAACATAGGTGGACAAAAAGTTGTAGAAATATCTTGCATGACTGTACCTTGATTAGGATTATCACTGTTGAGGGACAGGGCATTACTGCTGTTGAAAATAGGGCCATACTCTGACATGATAGCCCTTTTCCTACAAAGATAATAAACCAAACATCAGTAAAATAAAAAATAAAAAAACAACTCAGAGGTAAATTATTATTCAAATACTCCTAAAAACGCAGAACTACCAACTCAAAATGTTTCTGCTAAAAGCCTATTACCTGTAACACCAAGCTCCCAGCAAAGTTCCAAGGAAGATCAGCAGGAAGGCCACATATGAGAACCACATGATAACATACATGGCATCCATACCAAGGATGGTCCAGGGAGGCGGAGGAGTGGGAGGAACAGGTTTGGGGCCACAGGCCTTTGCACAGTCCTGACAGGAGCAGGGACCCGAACCATCTTCTAAGCCCTCTGTGCAGGCATACGTCTTGTTGTTCATGGGAATGTATTTAGATACCGGCACATCTGGATTAATGACAGAACATTTTAAGAATCCATTTATTAACCAGCCAAACAAAACAGACCACCAGTTTAACCATTTAAAATGCCTTAAAATAAATAACATAAACAAGTTTGTACCTGAGAATATAGGCTTGATATCAAAGGGAGCCTGTCCATTGTCAGTACTGAACATGTACTCAATCCAGTTAGTCGCATTGCAGTCGTTCGCATCCTTGCCACATAGCATCGATAAGGCTTTCAAGTTGCTAGAAGGTAGCTGGACATCCTGACAGGCGTTGTACATAGCTAAAAAAGGAGAAATGACCAAGAAATTTTTTTTTGTTACATATTTCATTCCTTTTTATTTGAATCAAGACCAAACAGTCAGTAACCAACCAAATTAAAACAATCAAGAACATGATTTCATAGTTAGTCAGGGAAATAATATTGTTTACTAAATAGATTTCTTAGGCATGAGTTCTTCATGAGATATTTAGTCAGTACCAGGAAGTCATAGAAAACATTGTTTTGAATCCAGATATAGCTCTGGTTATAAACTAACCGTTAGCAAATGTTTTTCCAATGTAGTATGATACTTTCACCACGCTGGTGCCGTCGAACTCGGTGGAATTCATAAATTGACTCTGGTGGGGACTGCATGTCAGCTCGCAGAAGAGGTTTATCAAATTAAAAAAACAGGAGGGACACCTGCACACGGATACAGAAAGTGTCAGATCCAGAATTTAAACAAGCATAAACACAATAATGAAAGTTAACTTTTAAACAACTTAAAAGAAAAAAAACTGAAGTAATAGCAAAAGTGAAGTGAAACATCCCACAAATATACATAACATGCAAACATAGGCATGTTATGTAAGCATAACATGCTGTGCTTAATTTCACACATGAACTAGTCCGTTTTGATTTCAATCACACGAATTCTGGCATTTACACCCAGCACTGAGTGTTTCTGCAGCAAATAAAGCATAAAACCAGATTTGTGTCCAGATATTTAGAAAGAGAAATATAGTATTGTTCTATGTATGTCACGTGCCTCATCAGGTAAAAAATAAAATAAAATACTGCATACCGAGACAGGAACTGAAGGGGCAGCTGGAGACTCCCTTTGAGTGTGTGCAGCTGGTCAACATTACAGCACAGATTTCGGTTTCCATAGTCTAACCCAGGACAAAGCTCCTGCAATGAAAAATAAACATATTTGATACACTTCTACAGATTATTCCACATTGCAAAATGAAGCACAATTACAAAGAACATGTATCCTGCTGGAGAAAATAGTATGACACAGCACATACTGTGAGAAGCTCATAACCCTCTGGCTGTAGTGGAAGAGGCGGCCCGGTGTAGTTGCAGTTGTACTTTTTTCCAGGTACCTTTACTGATTCTCCACACTCCCCATACCACACACAGTGCTGGGCCTTGACCTAAGAGTGAGACAAGAAAAACACAGAGATCAATTCTGCACTAAATAGCAAACCACACTGAAAGGCTGTAGAATGGTGAAACACATAATAAACTTGTATAAAACTCCTGAATAATAATCACATTTATTAAATGACAAATACAAGTCAATGACAAATAGACTAAGCATTTTGAGTTACTTCAAGGCAGCAATGGTTGATGTGGGTACAGTTTGTTTAAGTGGATTTTAAATGTTGAAGCTAAAAAGTTCCTTTATTTGAAGGTTCATTTGTTTAAAAAAAAAATAATCTGGTCCTCTTGTATATCCTGTGATTCTAACACTCTGTGCGCTATATGCTGACTAAAATATATTTTTCACTTCTGCAAAAATGTCTCGTCAAACTAGCATTTAAAGAAAAATTAATAGAAATGTTCTGCATTTAGCTGGCGTGTCAAAAAGCAGTTGGATTTACTGAAATCTTATATCTGATTACGTATTTATATTGTAAAAATCAACAACAAAATGTTTGAAGATTTTCGAACTAAACATGCTCCTTTATTTGTTGACTCAGCATCTGAGCTTTCACGTGTTCCTTGTTGCGAAGACCACTTTAGGGAAGTTAAGTCATTTATTCCACAAACTGTTTCATGAGAAGAGCCAGAGTTACACTTTATCCTACTTGTTCTTTGAAGAACCGAAGGTCACCCACAGTTTTCAGGTGTCAGTATTTATGCAAACAAAGTTTTCTAAAACTGCATACTAAGCCGCCAACCTAACTGTTTAACTATCTATCTGGTACTTGTTTATTTAAGTTAACAAACAAGTCACTGCAGTGGCCCTTGCACAGAAATTCCAATTCTGCCCAAATACAAGTTAGACCCACTCACAAGTTCTTTTAATTTTCCGCTGACTCACAACAATCTACAACTAATCAATATATGCAACGATTCTAACATTCTTGTTCTTTTTCTTCTCAAGTCAGACACCAATACCTTATCTTCAAACAATGACTGATCAAATTTATTAGCAAAGTTTCAAAGTATTTCAGTCAGTTGCAGCAGACTGACTCAATGCATCATGAAAAGAAGACAAATAATGCTGTCATAGGAGCACAGAGGCCACTGAGGGCAAATTATTGTTTACAACATATCTGATTAAATTAAAGCAAAGGGTAAAGCATGCATCAGTGCAAAATAAATTTTAGTTTGTGATACCTCTCTGATAATGACATATTTATATTGACAAAACTAAAAATGTAACTTAAAATGTGGAACATTAAAAACTGAACATTCCAGCTCTATGTCTGTTAATTGGTTTATTGTTTGAGTCTTTAGTTGATGATATCAACAACAAACTTCCATTTCCCAATCAAAACCATACACTAAATTGTAAGAAACAACTTTAAATTAGGTGGCAATATCATCCATACGGATGGTGTAAGGTTTAATTTGCCTTTTATGTTTGAATAATTAAAAAAACTCGATTGAGATTACATAAAATTGTGGAAAGAATAACAAAATATGGTTAATTTTCACAGCAATCCGACCCTGTCTATAGATTATTGAAAATAAATTCGTGTTTGGAGTTGGATTTGGGCCAGTTCGCCAAAGTGTGCTAAACTGAAAACAATGGAATAAAACATTAAAACCAGATGACTGGGGCACTTCTGGTGATTGTCTGAATGGACACAAAAACGGTTTCGACATCAGCTTTAACAACCTGAACCACCAGTGTAACCAGTCTCTAAAACATCATGTTTTGGGGGATTTTAAGATATTTTTGTTAGCATTCAAGCTAGCTATATATAATTAGGCCCGTAATAAGCCAATTACTGGATAAGTAAGCGTTTAATCTATGGAGCAGTTCCAACACAGAAACCTCGTAGTTTCGCTAACCGCCTCAATAACATCACAATAGCAACCGTAGCCACAGCTGAGTCACGTAAAAGTCACGAGAAGCCGGACATTAAAATTCACTGACTTACCCATAGAAAACATCCTTCTGATAAAAATATTATGAAGAATAATAATCTAAAAAGCATGTGCCTTCTTGGAGTAACCCCCATCCCTCTTTCTCAACAGATATAAACCAAGTGACAGTAAGCTCCAGGTAAACTTTTACTTAGCTTCTTCTTCTGCTGAGCATTTGTTCGGTGAGGAGACAAGTTGTTGACACAAGGCTGCCACCGAGCGACAGCAACCGCACACTGCACCCAACACTAAAAATAGGAGGTGGAGTTCTGTCGAAAACCAGCAATCACATCTTTGAAATAGAGCTTAGATAATTATCACACCGAGGACAGCTGGAACTGATAATTCTAAGATGTTTGGGATTTTATTACATAATGGTTGTGTTAGTATGGAAAATTTAAAACAAACATTTTTGGTATAACTGCAATAAAAAAGTTACTTTGCCCAACCAAATAGCTGTATTACTGATTTATACAACATTTTTTTTTCTCAGAAATGTGTTAAAAGGTTTGTTGTTTGTCCTACACAGATTTATGTAACATTTATTCCAGTAAACAACAGCAGATGCATTTTTTTAATTGCTCTTTTTTTACAGTGTTATAAAGCAAGATGTTTAGATCTCTTCTTGTAAAAGGCTTCAAATCTACATAAAAGCACAATTAATCAAGCACTTTAATCTTGCCTTTATGCAATGTTTTGATTTGTGTAAAACACAAATAACTGTCTAAATTTGATCAGATTGGATTTTAAGATTGTGATAAGTGTTTATGCAACTGTAGGCAATAAAATAAATAAACAAAATTAAATATCAAAGTTCATATATATTCTGTTTTTAATATGCAGCTCTTTCTTGTTTGGTTTGAATTACAGAAATGCTGATCCTGAGACCACAAACGTCTCAACAAACAGTTCCAGAGTCCAACCTGAGAAACAATCAGCTGGTGAAGTATAAACAGATAAGTTATCAGTGTGTCTCAAAGAGAAACAGAACCCAGACATCAGTACAGCAATTGTTCTGTCCTATATAATCCCTGTGGCACCTGCTGATGTGAACACATAGATTTTTTTAATGAGTTAATATTTTTTTTTAGCATTTTTATCATGATATGACAATAAAGTCTTAATTGTATATATAATATATGGAAAATGTGCAGATGTACACTATTCTGTGCTGTCATTTAGTCCAGCCCCTCTGTAGACTCTGGCAGGATTTGTTGAAAACAACCACCTCCTCAATCAGCCAGTGGTCCATGCTTTTTTACATGATGGTTCCTCTTCTTTAACCCAGGGTTTCTGCATCCTGGGACATGGAGACACAGAGCATCAACTTGGTGTATGTTGCACTTGCTGCTAAATTGTGCAGCTGGTTTTGAATTGGCATTAAAAGTCATCACATTCTCGTGGAGTCATGAACACTCAGTTTAAACGTACAAACATCCGGCTCACCGAGGTGTTCCACAGGAGTGGTTCTACTACACTTGAAGCTCAGAAGCTTAAGGATTTTGTGCAGTTTCTTAGCTGTTCCTAAGACTGTGCTTTTCCGCAAAAAAAATCTTTGAGATCTGTCGGAGCCACTCATCCAGTTTGGGGGTCACAGACCTAAATGCTCTACTGACCACTGGCAGCACCAAGGTCTTGAATCTCCACACGGTCTCTTTTTTGTTTTTCAGTACTTGGTATTTCTCAGGTTTCTTGTGTTCCTTCTTCAAATCTTGTTGCTTTTCTTAGAAGTATTCTTTTCAATTAAAAGCGGATTAAGGCAATATATATTGTACAAGCCTTTCATTTTCTTAAATAAAAAGTTGTTTGTAATTTCCATCTATATATATTTTTTGGTTTTCTGACACTGGTTGGTTACAGAAAAGCAGCACAAATAAAAATATAGATTTTGCACAGCTAATTATCAGCTGCTGAAGGACTTTTATGACCAAAACCAGTATACTGAGAAGATAAGTGAATCATTCTGTCCTTCCTCTATGTCATCTTATCTTTTTCCTAGCTGCAGAATAAAATAAGCAGATTTACACAGATAAAAAATATTTATTTATGTACTTTTTTGAATGATATGATCA
This sequence comes from Millerichthys robustus, assembly GCA_034783495.1. NCBI lineage: Eukaryota > Metazoa > Chordata > Actinopteri > Cyprinodontiformes > Rivulidae > Millerichthys > Millerichthys robustus. Next base: position 6,150,374 of record JAVKLF010000064.1, on the reverse strand, counting down.
CAATCAGAAAGACGTGCATATTCACATATAATATGGAAACAAAACTATGTACGGAGTATAAATTACAGGTGACTATTTTGGGATATATTTCAGGATAATCACTGCTTTCTGTACACGTACCTGTGTAAAAACCAGGAAATGTCAAGCTGCTACAATAGTATATTCCTTTAAAACTAGGAATAATATTTGCAGAGTTCATGCTCTTGCGAGACTGAATAACTTTAAAGCTATAGGAGCAGATTCATACATATTATATTTGGCGTCAACACCATGAGAAACAACAATCTAGGAAAAACACCAGACATGTTTCTAATTCCTGACACAGTCATTCAAGTCTCTAAAACACAACACATGAAAACGCTACAACTAAAAAAATAAATGTACACACACGGCCCCAGTCGGTTCGCCCAGCATTTTCCAAACACAATACAGACAAAAAAGAATAATAAATCTGAGAACAGAACTCGAAATGTCATTTAGTATCTGTGTGCTAGAAAAGATAAGATCTTAATACAGACCGGGTTGTTAAGGATTTAGATCATCGATTTGGAAAAATCGAAAGCTCCTTGTGTAATCACACATATATCACATTGATAACATTTTAGGTCTGAAAAAAATACCAAAGTACTGCACCAAAGTGCCGCAGGTTAACACAGCAGTGTGAGCCACAGTCATATCTGCTGTATTTGCCGTCACATTCTCGACATAGTTGGTCGTGATAAGACACTCAAACGTGGAGAAAGAACTTTATCCCAAGCTGCTACATTTTAACGCACACAAACCAGTTGTTTTTTTTTTTTTACATGTTTTAAGGACACAAGTCCCCACTGATTCTGCATTCAGTTTATGACGACGTATTAACGTGCTGATTAACCCTTCAAGGAGGAGTGTCTTCAAAACGTCTGCTTCCTCTAAAACTCATTTTCTTGATAGAAGTTTTGTGTCTACAACAATGTTGTGCTGTCTTACACACTGGAGGTGGTTAAATTATTGTCAATGCTTTCCTCCACATATTTGGGTCTCAGAGAGAATTTTGTGCACATCATTTAAACAACTTCCTGACCTGGGTAAAGTTGTTTTGTGCCCAGTTCATCAGCTCTAGAATCAACCAAGGCACATTCAACTTAGCCTTTGTCCTACATTCATTAGTAAAAAGTCTTTTATTTTAGGTTTTGTGGAGAGGAAAATGTCTTTGAAACGACACAAAGTGTGGCTCCAAAACACAGCATAAGTGATGGTAGCACTTATTAACGTATTTCCAGCTATAGGAAGTATCTTTCTCAATGGAACGAAAACAGTTTTTTTCTTGTCCCACACAGTCCTCAGTCTGGGCCCAGGTACTCTGCATTCTCTGCAGCAGGTATGTGTCCATTTGTGTGGGTCTTAAAGGTGGGTGTGAAGTCCTGCTGGTAATCTGGGTTGTCTATACTGTTCTGAGGCTGGTAGGACTGAGTGCCATGAATTGTGCCATTGGAGGTGGGCGGGAATGTGGTGGGGGGCGGAAGCTTGTTCATGTATTCGGGCTCGCTGGCCTCGTTCTTAAAGCAGTTCAGGTACTCTGTCTCCGTATCGTCTGATGAGATGGTGGGAAGAAGAGCGCGAGGCAAACAAGAATGCTGGTAGTTGGGATTCACCACGTCTGAGACTCCGTTCTGGTTGATGTAGTCTGTGAAAACAAAAAGGAGTTCACAACAGTACAATACAAACTATCATTAAGTGGAACAGAGGTTTACATCTACAATTTTTATTTAGCTGAGATAATAGAAACGTTATGCCTACAGATAACTTCTGGAATGCATACAGTGAACAAGAACTAAAAAGATTTAACAAATGGTTTCCAAAACTTTAACTTTGTCTTACATTTTACACTGTAGTGTTTATTTAAGTGCCTCTATCTGAGGACAAACTAAATTTCCAGTAAGAAGGTATGAACTTTAGTGTCTTTGTAAATTCATTTAATTATGTTCTAAAAATGTAAACAAATACCAAATTTATTGTGAGCAACACAAAAAATGATAGGGGAAAAAATATAAAGAAATACTGAAACGTTTTTACGATAGTTTACAAAAACAATCCCATTTTTATCCACTAGATGTCGCCTTCCCTCACTGGGTGATCTCTACAGACTGATTGAAACGTCAGAGCACTGAGACGGGTTGAACTTGAGGTGTACTTGCCTGGAGCAGCCTGGAAGGCCTCGTCTAATAGTTTATCTGTGGGGTCAGGAATATATCGGAGAACAGTGCTTCCATCTCTGCTCGGGACTCCGTTCTGAAAGAAAGGACAGGGAGTTTCAATGTTGTGGCATAAAATTTCTAGCTCAGTACAAAAAGAAAAGTCCTATTTTTTCTCACCAGTAAGCCATTTCTGTTGTGACAGGTTCCAATGCTACTGTTCAGACTCTGAAACAGAAAATCTCTGGTTAACGTCTCATTATGCTCCCTTTTTAAAATTTTAATGAAACTATAAATTGAGGGGTTTTTTTCAGGTGTGAATGTTTCTTGCCGTTAGAATTTAAACTTGGCACGGTAAGATTTCTTTGGATTGTGATCATGATTTTTAGTATCACCCACTGCCAAAAGCTGAATGCGGATGATAATGTTTTTGCCTATGGGACAAGTGTGTCTCTGTTATCAAAATATTTTATGAAACACTATGAAAGTTTTGTTGAAACATGCATAAAAACAATCTTGAAATGTACAGCTGCAACTGATTAACTTTTAAAGTCAGTCTGGTTCAAATTGGCTGCCAAAGCTGACTGACCCAAAAAAAAGAGTCAGTTTTACATTAAACATTAAGCTAAAATTTGATGTGGTAGCAGCTGAGTCATTCACAAATCATACAAGTAACTTTTTCAAAGCTAAAACTTCAAGGAAGGCTTTACCTTTAATTGTATTGGTTTGGGCCACTATGAAAAAAAAAGTCATCTTCAGTCCCCACACTGAACGTGATCAAATCAAATGTCAACAAAGGAGATTTAAACTCCGTCAGACTATCTGACAGGCATTATCGTTTCCGTCAGCACTTAACCCAGAGAGCTGTAAACCATAAAAAGTGAGCAAATACTGACAACAGAGTGACAGCTGTGGAAATTCAATTACTTTCAACAAGTAAAGGAAATTGACCACGCTGAAGCAGCATCCATCTGTAAAAAACATCTTCCTACAAGAGTGATATTGTAAAAACAGGCCCTGTTCTGAACTCCTCCTGATCGTCTGTCAAGGTAATCAAACCTGAAGAAGCCCATATAGGTTAACCAGACTGTCAGAGAACCCACAGTGCTTCGAAGTAGTAGAGCCAGGCCTACGTATGGCCTTCACCCAACCTGAAGCAGAAGAGTTTTTTCCCCCCACTTGGTTCACGTCAGATAAAAAGCCAACTGGGAGGAAACGTGGGAGAGAGAGAGGTCGCTAGAGGACGATGACAGAGGGATATCAGGACAGAAGGTCTTACTCCAGGAGAGGTAACAGTGGACACTTTATAAATGATCCACACTGTATGATTATTGATTTATTTCCATTCGGACTCACTGCATTAGGGTTAATGCTGAAATTCCTTTTATCCAAACAGCAAGTAAAATGCAAAACGAAGTTTACAAATCCTGATTGCATATGGGCACAGTTGTACCATGTATTGCAGTTACTTCCTTTACCATCTCGTTTAATGCAGCTTCTCAAGGATTACACAGTGTTTCCTCTTTTGGTGTTTAGACACATCGTGCCCTTTGGTTCACCAGTGACCTAAAGTGACTTTTCAAAAGATGGCACCATTTTCTTTAAAGTTCACAAGTGAAACTGTCTGAAACTCCAATAAAAGAGAGCCATCATTTGGAATCCCATTTAACGGTCAGTTTATTTGTCTGTTGCAATTGTTTAACGCCTAATTACACTATTTTGCTTTATTGTTAAATCAGAAAAGTGAAGTTTAATAATGTACTTGTTTAAACTACTTTAGACCGTTTTACCGTCTCCAAGATGCATGATATGGGTTTTTTCTACAATCTAGTTGGTTGCAATGATGATGTAAATGGACAGACAATCAAAGCTTCTTTGTAGGCAGGAACCTACTGTTGAGTGGAGCAGTGGGGTCATGGAGGTGCTCGGGCTGCTGAAGAAGCCCCTCTGAGGCACCAGGTATTCATCTGCATCGACACCATCCTCCATGTCCTCCCCACTGATCAGGCTGCGGTAGAATTTGTTATATGCAGGACTTGGTAGGGTCATGCGGTCATCCCCCTGGAAAAGAAGTATTTTCGTTTGAAAGGGTTATTGAACTTAATCAGACCCCCAGCAGGTACAGGAGATCCGAAGTGGGGTGAAGTTTTACCTGAATGACAAGATAGCGAGGTGGATCTCGAGCCATCTTCGTGAACTCAGCAATCAGTTCTCGAAAACGAGGCCGGCTGTCTGCGTCGATCATCCAACCTGTGCAGACGCATCATCAGAGATCGTCACGATTACTTTAAAACTTTAATAGAAATGATTAAAAAGGTTTAAAAAAATTATATGAGAGAAACACAAACCAAAAACCAAATAGAATGCACAAATAAAGTGAGAACTCACAGTTGTCTTCATTTAACTGTAACTAGGTTATTTATTTGACCAATGATAATTCTGAAAAATTAAAGGCCAAGCAATCATTAAATGAATATATATCACTTGCAGTCTTGCATAAGATCCTACTGTTAGAGCTTGGAGAAAGTGACGGGTGTGACTCGCAATTTCTGCTACACCTAATTTACGCTCAATATCTGTAAAACCGACAGAGTTGTTGCCATTTATTTTGTTTTCTAAGGTTGATTAGCTGTGGCAGCAAACTTGAAACAGGTTGATTTCAAAACCTAATCAGTGATAGATATACATCAGTAATTACTTTCTGACAAACTCATTAAATCTGTCCACTAATTTACGGAAAAAAACAAATCCCAACATTACATAACAGGAGAGCAAATTTGGACTCTTTTAATATTTATTATTGCATCATCAAAACTAAACATGTTTATGTTTTTTGTTGAAATTAGATAAATTAGAAAACAACAAACATACGAGGAGCTGAAGCTAATCAAGTTTGAGATATTTGATTGCAAAACAACTAAAACTGAATAACTAAATTTCTACGGACATTATGCAACTTTTTGTTAATAGGATAAAGCTTACATTTCACCATGATCATGTAGACATCTATGGTACAGATT
>JAVKLF010000064.1:6111752-6142934 GCA_034783495.1 Millerichthys robustus | reverse complement strand
ATTATTATTATTATTATTTCTTTGAGTTGGCTGTCCTGATCCACACCTCTTACTGGTTTGGGGCAGAAATGCAGCATAAATTTGCTTGCAACCTGCTAATAAACATTGTTAAAAGTTTAGAACTCCACATTCCAGTTTAGAACTGAGAAAGCTCGTCGGATAGTAGGTGAAACATTTTTAACTGCAAAGTAGAAGTTAGGTTGTTTTGGGGGGTTTCCACCTTCCTTGTAGGTCTGCTGATAGGTACTTTATACAACTTTTAGGTGCAGTCTGCAGTTAGAAAAGTTGAGAGGTGGTGTACTTTAAAACTAAAGTTGTTTTGGACTGAATACATGTTTTTCTTCTACAAGAAAAAGCATGTTTCGTGTTTAAAACCACAAGTTCCAGTGAAACTGAAAAATCAATACATCTAAAGATCAGCAGCTGTTAGCGGTTTCTGTGTCTGAGTACAACTCGATCCATAGATAGGTATTATTTTAAAATCACAGTCTTAAATAAACTAGTCATTTATCTCGCAAATGTACTAATCAAATAAAATATTGTTTAATTATTATTTAGGTTCTAAATATTTATTTTTAAACAGAAAACATGGCAATTAAAAAGGTTGCCTCATCACGTTTCTTTAAATTGCAAACTGACCTTTCCTCCATCTGCATGGTATTCTTTTTCATCTGCATTAAGGAGTTTGGCCAATCCAAAGTCAGTGATCTTGATGTGATGAGGAGTTTTCACCAGGACGTTTCTGGCTGCCAAGTCACGATGCACCAAGTGGCGCTCCTCCAAGTAGTTCATACCCTTTTATCAAACAAATCATTGATTGTGAGTTATTGCACAAGAGGCGTTCTTGCAATAACAGCCTGGTATGATTTATTGTAAAACTTCTCTGTTAGAAACAAGAAATTATACTATTCTATATAAAAATGCTAAAGAACCAAATAATTTCCACTGTCTTTAAAAAGGCAAAAAAGGTAGCTACAATGTAAAGAAGTAAGTAAAAGTTTCCCAACACTACAAAAAAAAAGGTAAAAATAGCAAAAAATGCTATCTTAAAACTAAAAATAGTAAGACACTGGCTAAAGGTAACCAAACTTTAGCTAAAAATAGCTAAAGGCTAGCTAAAGGCTATTCAAAAAGCTAAAAAGTAGTATAAGTAGATTTCAAACAGAACAATAATTGTGGTTTATGACAATTCCTTTTGTGAAAAAAATATAAACATTTTCAGAAGTATAAAAGGTATAAAAAACAGAAGTCATAACCAGATTGGTTAAAACAGCACAAAGTGGGCCGAAGTGTTTACATGAGATCTTTAAAAAAAAAAACAGGGGGAAAGAGAAACAGCAGGGTCACTAAAAACAACCAACTTAAAAAGCAGATTAAAAAAAACAACTTAAAACCCTAACATGTGGAATATGCTGAGTGAGGTAATTATTTTCATCAGTCTTCTTTCATACCTTGGCTATCTGCACACACCAGTTGAGCAGGTGCTGGGAGCCAATGTTGTCCTTGTTTTCTTTGACGTAGTCGAGCAGGCAGCCGTATGGCATCAGCTGGGTTATGAGCTGCACTGTTGAGGTAAGACAGATCCCCAGCAGCCGACAAACGTGAGGATGTTCCACACTGGCCATCACATAGGCTTCCTATAATGTCCATTAAAACAAATATTAAGAGTTATTTTCATCATCTAACGAATGGTTTTTGGGTTTTGGTTGGGAGACGACACATAAAAATAGCAGAGGTTTTAAAAAAAAAAAACGCTTTGTGGCCTCGGTAAGAAGGGTGGATATGTGCATGTTTAGCCAGGCAACTGATAGCTTGACAAACATCTGCGGGATACAGGCTGTTGGGGGATAAGTTTCTTAGCAGCCAGCTTTATTTTACTGCTGGAGAATGGAAACTCACTGTCATCATAATAGAAAAGCAGCTTTAGAAAATACATGGGGATAATCAGCAGTGGCCAGCACACACAAAAAATAGCAGAAAAAATGGCTTCTTGCAGGGAGATGTGAGCAAACAGAACCTTAAACTGAGCTTTACTTAGTAGGTTTTCTGTCATTGTTGTAAATGCTTGCACAACAAAATGTCTTCCTTGAACACATCACAGAATTCATCAGTAAATAACTTCTTCACTAGGAGTTTTGTCATCTTGACAGCGAGATGAGACAGAATAAAAGGCATGATATTTGCCATTTTCTTTATAAGGCAGCCATGTAGACAGGAAGTTTGCTTCCAGGGGATTTAAACATACAGTGACGGAGCAGCACGACCACAGAATCCCAGGATCTGAGGCGCACATTTGTCTGTTTGCAGCGATGCATTTGGAACAGACTGCTGCATTCCTCTGCAGAACACCTCAACCTCGGATTAAACACCAACGCCTACGCATTACCCTCCAATGAATAAATCCTTTTTCCCAAAGCAGCACAAGGCAGTCCCTATTTAATGCGACATGTTCTCCGTTGCAAAGAAAACAAGAGCTCATTAGTTTCAAACAAAGCCGACTGTGCTATAAATTACAGCATACATTCAAGTCGAGTTGGCGTCTGGCAAGCAACTGGCAACTGTGTTTTTTTTGTAAATAGAGTTAAAAAAAATAACTAGTAAGTACTAAAAATAAACAATCATTCATAGCTTTATATTTCCACTTTCGTTTTCACTCACTCATCTAAAATTTGGTAGGTAATACCAACTCAAATTAAAGGCCCACCATTTCATGAAGAAATGCATCTCGCCCACCGCCTTTTATGCCAAAGTTTTAGACCATCTTATGTTGAGAAATAATGGTGTTGTGATTGTTTTAGTCACACCTCCAACTTTTACCTAAATATCTTTAAAACTGACTGAATTATAATCATTTTTATGTTGGCTAATACTGATTAGCTGTGGTGGTTATCTTGATTTGAGTGGTTTATGAGCTATTTGTGTAAAACACACACACATATATGTACACAAACCCATTTTTATCTGCGTTTGCTTTGTAGCAGTGACAGATAATAAGTAAACCTACATCTAAGATCTCCTTATTGGCCTTTGTGGATGTTGCCTCTCTTAAAACCTTGATGGCTACTGGAATCTTCACATCTTCTCCCTCTGGCACCCATAAACCCTGCAGAAAAACAGTTTTCAAACTATTTACATATTTAAATTGCAAATACAATGTCAAGTCATCAAACAAGCAGCCTTGCAAATGTTAAAATGTAGAATACAAAACAATTAATGCCATGCATGCATGAATTGGGTGCAACCCTAACCCACAAACATACAGTAAACTGAATATTTGTTCTAAAAACACTGTAAAAATTAAAAGTCCTAAAAACATAGATGTCTGTGCATGCAAACTTCAGCTTTATTTGCAGATTTTTAATTTTGTTTAATTTGGTCAAATACATTCTTCCAAATCAAACAGTTCTAAGTATTTAACTCAAAAAGCTACTTTTTGTGCTCAACACTGAAAGTGATTAAAACAACAGCTCTGACAGCTGAAGTGAAGTCATTCGTGATCCGGCATCATAAAAATGTGTGTTATAACTGAAAATTGACAACACGTGTGGATGAGTGAAAGCACTTTCAGACCTCAAGAGTTCCAGCCTAAAATAAATAAAATAAAAATAAAAAAGCTAGCTCAGCAGCAGCTTATTGTACAAATGAGTTTGTGCATATACCTTGTAAACCGTTCCGAAAGCTCCTGATCCCAGCACTTTTATTTTCTTAAAATCAGGCTCCTTTAGGATCCGCAGCAGAGCCTGGTTTGGTGCCTGTCCACTCGGAGTGAGAGGTTCAACAAGCTAAAAACAGGACATAAACAGTTTAAGTAGTACCTCAGAAATATGCAGGCTTCAGTTTGCTCGGAACCGTCATTAAAAGCTGATTCTAGCTGAACTGTAATGACCTTAGGCAAGCAGCAGAACAAACAAAAATATCTGCTTAGCTGCCTCATTAAATTGAAGTTTGTTTTTGGTGGGATTTTATTAAACAAAGTTGATTACAGGAAGCTTTATGAGTAAGTTTCTCTTTAATTTTTTTGTTTGTTCTGTTGTCATTGTATGCTATGATGTGTCGTGTCAATCAGAGCTCGAGCAGCATTATATTAGATTATATTCACTTAACTAATCAGAACTGATAATATGTTCAGAGTGAAGTGATGCAGAAAACAGCTGACGTCTACCAGCGTGGTGTGGATTTATACAGGGTATACCTTCAGTTTACGAGGAAAAGGAGGAGAACTCCATTTGCTCCATGAGCTCACCTCTTTCTCTTGGAGCAGTCTGCGCATGGTCCTCTTCCTCTTGATGTGTCGTCGGCGAAGCAACAGAAAGACAAAAACTCCTGCAATCAGGACGGCCAGAAGACCACCCACTACACCAGCTGCAATCAAGGACAGACCTGCATGCCTTCAGGACAGAAAGATGATTTATGCATAACTATACATATATCTATAAATAAATGAAACCACTATACACGAGTAAATGGGAGCTTAATAGTTGTAGTAAATACTGTAAGTGTAGGCACTAGCATGTCTTTCACTAAATATGAGCTCTAACTATTCATTTTACCACAATGTTTTACAGATCGCATAATGTTCAAGATGTCTGACAGACATTACTAGTTATCTGCAGGATATTTATCAAACTACAGACAGGCAGCTCTGTTCTTCTTGGCAGGCAGCAGATTTCTCCATGCAGCTTTGCCAATAACACCATTGTTATTCGGTGTGATGATGTTGAACATTAACTCTTGGAAACGTGAGACGAGACTATGGTTGCTTGGATTACTTTGTGACCATGCGGTTTATTTAAAATCTTTGCTGTCAGGATGATCAGAGCTCGTCTAACACTCCGAGCAATGCTAACATGTTCTTGAATTTCATCTATTTGCACACAATGTTTCTGGGTTGTGGAAAAGTAATGCTAAACTTTTCAGAGATAAATTGGTAACACATAATTGAAAACAAAGGACTCTAAATTTAACTTCAAATTGTACAAGTTTGCAGGCTTTTGCCTCTCAGATGTATGCATTATGAGGTTAAATTTTTCCAAATAAATAAAGGAAATAACAATTTTGTCACACTTGTCATCTCTGTTTGAGTGTTTGTCCGTTTTCACAAAATATTTCACAAACCACTGAACAGATTTTAACGAAACTTTTAGAAAGTAATCATTGTGTAGACATTTACAACGAATTAACTTTTGGAGTTAACCTTATCCAACACGTCTGACACTACAGAGCAATATTAGCACACAAAATTGCTATAACTCAGTCAACCGTACAGATACTGACATACAATTTGGTGTGCTAGTGGCTGAGATGCACTCATCCAAGCATTAACAGATCGTGCAAGACTTTGCAATATTACAGATATTTTGGTCAAATCCTAAAAAAATAGCAATGTGTGCATCCTCTTGTAGTTCCATCTTTTCTCAACATAACATGATTTTAACCTAAAACTCTGGCATAATATAAAATGAGCGATATGCATTCATTCAAAAAATAAGAAGTTTTTAATTGAGATATAAGTATTTGAACTTTTGTAACAATATGATAATGTTTCACGCCATATCAATGCAGTAAAATGGGAATCCATAAAGGGTTTGTGCTCTTTTGAACACCTATCTACTCACCTTTTATTGTGGCAGCCTTCAAGACCAGGTCCTGTGCACCTTCAAATACATCAACACAAATAATCTTACTGTTTCCTTCTTTTTTTTTAGTCAGCATGAAACAATTGTTCTCCTGTAAGGCTGAGCAATGATTTACTGTCAGAGACCATCAAATACCAATTATTGTTGGCGTACTTCTTCAAAACCTGTTTGACTTCACTTGTCAGCAAAAACATGCAGGTTCTCTGCAATTTTCTACAAAACTAATTACTCTGGACGGAGACCTACATTTCCACAGGGAACTATGTATTTTCATGTTTCTAATTGATGTGTTCAGATGAGTTTGATGTCTTTTTGAGGCACTTTTGAAGCATGTATCATATTCATGAAAAGTTACACAAAACAGTCACGAAGGCACGTTGACATGTCTGCTTTTAGTGGTTTGAAGGTGTGTTAGGACCATTTCCTTTCTCCCTCATCCATATACCACCAAACCTCGGTGTTGAGAGTAGGAAACATTTGGAGTGCCCTCAGTCCTGATTTGAATTATTATTCCTTAGACCCATAAAGGAACACAGAACACTAAAATTAAACACTGAAACCAGATAATAAATAAAGATAACTAAAACAAACAGAAACCACTGAATCTAGAATGTACAAAACAAGAATATGTGGAAAAATACTTGTCCGTCTCTTTCAAATTGTCTAATTTCTATAATCTCAGATGACTCTCCAAGCTCATATTTCTGCATCAGTTTAACAAAAGACAAACATTTGCAAGGCAGAAATGCAACGCCAGCTCTCTGTTCTCTGCCATGTTTACCCCTGAGTGCAGTTTTTGTGGCACAGTTGGCACACGCTCTTCTCGTCTGCATATTTCCACACCAAGTTGTCATCCTCTCCCAGCACGCCTTGGGGGCAGCGAGACACACAGAACAGTCCATCCTGGAAGTTGGCACACTTGGTACAGTTTCCAGAACCCTAGGAGTAAATAAAAAAAAGACAGGAAATTTACAACTCCATTGTGAGTGATGATAATTTCTCAAAGGAAGCTGCATTTATCATCTGCATAATGGGTAAACTGCCACGCAACAAAAGCTAGACAGGTTGGATGGCCCTTCTGCACGCTTACAGCTTTAACATTATACAGTAAATAAATATTTTTCTCACTGGTAATGGCACTGTGTTTTTTTTTAGTTTTCACTGAAAAAAAGGGGGTATAAACTTGTTTCAATCACACTTAAGATTCCAAGGATTAAAAAAAGAAGACAGTTGGTAAACTTCTTCACAAAGGCACACCCTTTACTCAAAACACAACATGTCTTGTGGCTGCACGGCATTATGGTCTCTGCTGATGAAGAAATCCACAGATCTGAAACTTCTAAAAGGGATTTCGGAGACCTTCATGCATTTGGTTCACAAAACTGCTCAGCGAGATTTCAGAGGGTATTCTTGGAAATGTTAGTTTAGATGTAGGTGGCACACATACAGGCGCCCTGCAGGTCGCGGTCCCGTTCATACGCAGACACTCGGTGTCACACTCTACGCAGGTTTTGTTCTCCACAGCCTCCCGTGGCTCTCTGCAAAAACAGTAAAGCAGACAGGCTCTTGCTGCAGGGCAACTTCTTTTTGAACAAGAAAAAAAAATCATCTTGATCCTTTTCCAACAAGTCTTTTCTTTTAGAGGGAAAAGTTAAACAGTAAGCACGTCAAGCATCAATGTTTGACAAATATCTCCAAAGCTAAACAGCATTTATGCCTTTTCTCCAACAATGTTTGTCTTACATCTCACTAGTGGTTTAACTTGAAGAATACCTCAAATCTTAGTCCTGCCTTTTGATAATCCTTAAATGTATCTAATGGCAACATCTGGAAATGACAACAGACTTTGAAGAAATGAGCTATAGAGCAGGCAATACTCATGTTTGGACTGTTTTGTTCAAGTAAAATAAAAGACTGAATACTTCAGTGCTTAAAACTCAGAGTCTTTCCTTACCCTTCCAGGGTGTTGCAGAAGTCAACACAATGTCCACCACGGCTGTAGTCTCGGCAGGCGAAACACATGTCTGGGCCCGGACCCCAGCAGCCATCTGAGGTGCACTTCCTGTCACATATTTTGTTCTTCAGAGCTGAAACCAGACGCACAGTTTCAAACAAAGGTCTGGGTAATTACCCTAATTTTGAAATGAGCTTGTCAGCTGCATGATCAAATGTTTGCAGAGCAGTGGTGAGCTCACCACAAGTGGCAGAATCAGCATTTTCTTCTACTGTTGCAATTTGGCTTTCTAACTTAAAAAGCCTCTCCCAGACGCTTTTGTTCGTGTAGCAAAGGTTCTTGCTCTTGATGATCGCTACATCTCCATCGCTGATTTCTTTAAGGGATCGAAGGCCCAGGTAGTCGATGTCAAGCTGGATCATGATCACACTGCGGCTACCCCTATCCAACAAAGAGGTGGAGCATAGTGAAGACAAAATGGTTTTATGAAAGTTTTAAATAGTGCTCAACTTTCAAAAAACTCCTACGAGTTTGGAGAATAAAAAGAACCTCTCAGAGGATACACAAGAAGTTTCAGTGCATATTAAAAGTGCATTAATGTAGCACTCCCATCACTCGGCTGACTAAGAATGGACATGCATGACTCTAAAGAATCTTATTTCTTCATTTAGAAAGAGCACCTAAAAACCAAATGTAGGAATGTAGAAGGAACGTACCGCTTTGTTCTTCCACGAATGATCTCCAGATTTTCAAAAGGACTGAGTGAGCTCATCGTTTCCGGCCACGTTTGAATCAACAAATGTCCTGAAACAACAAAAGATGTCATAAATGGCTTGAAATGTTTCACAGATTTCTCCTGTTTTCCTTGATAATTACCTGAAATTTCTTTAACGGTTTTAAACACATCAAGCTGAGAAGGATCCATCTTTGGTGTTTTGGTGTATGTATCACTTCAATTAAAAAAATGGGTCAGAATAGCCGTTAGAAACAGATGCTGAAATTGTTAAATGTATGAGAATTTCAAACAGACTTACCCATCAAATGATGTTTTAAGGATAGCAATGTTGCCATTGATTTTGGTGCAGTTTTTAAAGGAGCCGATGTTGGTGGCATTGATAGACAAGGTGTTCATCAGGTCACCCATCCCAAGTCCGTTACACACTGAGAACAATTGAGCAAACTGTTGTAGGTAGCTGTTATTGATCATCGCTCATCAGTTATGTATGGACTAAGGAGAGAAAATTATTTAAAACATTTGGAGAAAAATCCCATTTCTTTTGAATGCTCACGCACATTATTATGGTACTTTTTTTCTACCTTTCTAGTTCTAGATCTAAAATATTGAAAAACAACAAAATTATCCTTACACAGGATAAAGGTACTATATCAAAATGCACCATGTCTTGTTTTACCTCTGATGCCATCAACATGTTGAAATGTCCTTGTGACCTAGAATATGTTGGTAAAACTACTAGATGTCTCAAGACTCAAACTGTTGAACTTTGCAGGGCTGCAGGAGATAATGTTACATCTAGTCTGGCTGCAGAATGCACTGATGAAAGACACAACATCTCTTTGTTAAGGTACACTGGTCCAGAAAACTCTGTGCAGTAGAAGTGATCCAATCTCTTTACTCCTTAAAATGAACTTTTTCACAAACAATAAAGACTTTATCCTCAAAAGGTTTAAATGAGGAGATTGGGACTTTCTTAAACACAGTTATTCTAAGTTCAATCTTTTATGCATAGGTCAGATTTAATCGTGCATTTACTTTTCTAGCTCCTGTATTAAATGTTAATGTTATTTTCGTGGTTTATATATTTCTTGCTGACAGACAGGGTGTGTCTCTTTCCAGTCATATTCATGATTGTTATTCAGAACACAATTCTTCATAGATTGTTTGAGGCACATTATATATTGTATATTTTTTGTATTTATATTTAGTGTTTGATGATGAATTGTTTATATTTGTTGATTCTCACAACTTTTCATATACATTTTTATATTATTACAGGTTACCTTTTGAGATCAGTTCAGTTGAAAGATTGGTGGATGTTTTGCTGAACAAATGTTTATCATGTGACTTAGTTATTTAAAATGGTGAAAATTTCTGTTTAACTTGTCAACAAGTTGTCAGGGATCCATGTCGCCAGTGTGTTACTGCCACATCTTCTCTGTCTGCTCTATGTATGGGAAGAAACATCTTTAGCGCTACACAGATACAGCTTAACCACGAACCTTTTGGGCACAGTCCATCACATTTGGCACACTTCCGGACTCCTCCTTCATCCACTTCGTATGTGTTACCGCTGCACAACCGCACACACGCTCCATGATCAGTCACAACATAATTATCTGGAATGATAGCAAAATATGAGCAAGACTATAACTAAATTCATCAGTTAGAGGAGGGACATTAAAAAGTATCTGTGAAATGACAGAAAACTGCTCATGTTCCTTCAAGCTGTAACAGTTTGTAGTGGTTATACAAGAGGTACATGTTGGTCATACATTAGACAGGAAGTAATGCAGAAACAAATCTGAGCAAGTTAAACTTCAAAAGATAGGATGTTGCATTAACACATCCTGAAACTCAATTATTTATCTTGTCATTCTGCAGTTGATAATTAAACTTGGACAACCTGTAACCACTGAAGAACCCTGAAGGACAACTTGGGCAAATATTTTAAAACAGAATAAGATTTATAGAAAATAAAAAAAAAGCCATGTACGCTTTTTTTGTAAACACAAATACAATGTGGTAAAATTCATACAAACATTTCTGATTTTAGCTTATCTGTGCTTACGTGGGCAGCTTTTCACACAGGTGGCCCCAAAGTTGTACTTTCCATGTGGGTTAGGAACCAGCTGGTGCAGGTTGGGATCATAGCGCATGAGGCCCGGGCAGGAGTCCTTACAC
This sequence comes from Millerichthys robustus, assembly GCA_034783495.1. Lineage (NCBI taxonomy): Eukaryota > Metazoa > Chordata > Actinopteri > Cyprinodontiformes > Rivulidae > Millerichthys > Millerichthys robustus. The sequence continues at coordinate 6,132,424 of JAVKLF010000064.1, read as the reverse complement.
ACCCCGTCGTCCTGGAAGTCCCGACAGGCCTGCAGCACAAACAACAGTCATCCCAGTGTGCCGGGACCAAAACAGAGCCCCATACTAATGATAACACTGCATTCCACTTTCATAGCTTTGGCTTAATTCTCCAAGCTGCGTGGAGAAGGGCGAGCAGACGCTGAAACTCAAGGACCTGCCAAATAAAAGATTTAATCAGCAGTTACGTGTCTCACTGGTATTAAAACTAAAAACATCGTCTCTGATCATAACAACAAATGTTGCTTAGAGAGGGCCTTTGTTTTAAAGGAGAGGACAGTACAGTGAAAAGAAATGATTATTATTTAGTCTCACCAGACAGTCGGTGGGTCTGGGCCCAGTGCACCCGGCTGCACAGTGCTCGTTGCAGCAGTCACTCGGTGAAGGTCCTTTGCATCTTTTGGAGCACTGCTGTGCACAGTTTAGCTTAGTCACTGCGAAAGAGCAAAGCACAAATTCAGTGAGCAAACAGGAAGAGCGTTTCATGTTTGTACCTTGAAAGTCAAAAACTGAGAAATGAATGAAAAAAAAGGGCTAAATTTGTGTTCGCTGACTGCATGCCGTTATTACATCAAAAGAGCTTACGCGTCTGACAGTTTTGTGGACCTGGTGCCCAACACGAATTGTTGAAGCAGCTTGAGTGGCATTTCTGACCTGAAAAGAAGACAAAAATAAACGTTTTTACATCCCAATATTAAAATCACACAGATAAATCTGTTTCTGCCTCGTCTTTCTTGCCCGATGTAGCCTGACACTTACAAACAGGGTTGTTGCTTGCCTTCGGGCGCTCCATGATGGGTGTGGTTTCACTATTGATAAGATCATCCCATTGAATTGTTTCCACGTTACACAGCTGGTTGTTTACAAACTTTACACCTCCTTTTAGAATTTCTGCAAGAAGAAGTGAAATAGGATTTCAATCAATTTTAAACAAAGGCTGTTTAAACTGTTAACTTTATAAACAAAAAGTATTTTCCATTCTGTCATTGAAGACCAGATTATTTAATCTACCTGTCAGGCTGGTTAGAAGTAGCTCAGTGGTGCCTCGACTAGTAGATTTATCATAATTGGCCAGCACAGCAAGCGCAAATGCCCCCTCATAAAGGGAATGACCCCGAATGATGCGCAGGTTCTCCAGAGGAATCCTGGAGGCCATGTTGAGAGCAATCAGGACATAACCACCCACTTCTTCAATAGACTGCAGAGGGAACATAAAGAAAAGAAATTGGTTGACAACTCCAGTTGTGCAAAACCTTGATGTTAAAGGTGAGCTTTGAGCAAAGATCCAACCAGAAAAAAGGTTTCTGTCTTTTAACAAAGAAAACACCTACAATAGACTGACAGAAAACTTTCTTAAAACCAAATTAAAATCCTAAAGAAAAAAGAAAGAAAACGTCTTCAGTTTCTGTTTATCTGTTAATACATTTTGTTTTTACCCTGAGGAAGGACAGGTCTCGGTGGTCCTCCATGTAGGTGATCTCCAGGTTCTCCAGGACCACAGTGCAGTTGCTGTAGGTCTTCACCATGTTCTGGTAGTGGTCTTCGTTAGAACCCAGAAGGTTTAAACGGTTGGTGACACCCTGGCATACTACAGAAAAAAAAACAACTTTTTAGATAATTTCATTTAATTTAATTGAAAATATGTCACTACAGAGGGTCTTTTTTTATGGTGAATTTGATCTGCACACTCATAACTTGGCCAGCCTTGATATAAAGAAAAACATTTTGGATACATCCAAAGCAGAAATCAAATCTCAGTGACACAGCAGGTTCTGGCTCAGGTCAGCTGGCTGTGTTTATCCTGGAAAGAACTAAACCTTTCTGAAGAACTGCAGAACAGTTAAAACAACCTCTATGACCAGAATATTCAGGCCCATGTGAGGTACTTTAGAGGAAAGATGTGGTGTGTCACAGATTTCAGGAGAGGGATGAATGCAAATTCACAGGAAATTCAGATAGTTAGAAACAGGTCTAAAACATAAATACACAGTATTGTCATTTTTTGACACACAAGACTTGAAATGTTGGTCAGTCCACATTTGAATTTTTATTGTTTGCTTCCATGAAAAGTGGCCATAACTGCCTCTATACTTTGCATGTGTCTGTCTGTTATAAAAAAATACCTCATCAATCAGCAGACAAATTTAATGCAACTCACAAAAAGTAATGACTGTATGCACGTCTACGTTTACAACTGATTTCCATTTCAAGTTAACCCAATTCAAAATGACCATCACAGTTAATCAACCTGGGCAAACACAAAAATAGCTATAACTCAACCAATTTTACAGACATTGAGCTCAAATGGGGTGTTGTAGTAGATTAGGATCATCCCCATTAAATACTACAAACACTAGATCACACAAAACTCTTTTTAAAATGGGTATACAAGGCAGCAAAAGGTATACATTCCAACAAAGATGAGAAGTTTGCTTACTCTCAGTATTATGACTAGACTGTCTAGTGTTACACAATAACATATCAGTGTAAGGAATGTTACTGTTTAACAAGGAACAGGCAAGGTTTTTTTGCCCTAAATGTAGATTTTTGAGGTAGATTGTGCCTTTAAAAAACAAAACAGGTTATTTCCTGCAGTTTTCTCGGCTGACCAGGCAGGTTCTGACTGGCGATGAGGAGAGAGTCAGCTGTGTTAACACTCCTCTACATGTACACCAACAGACTGCATGCATCTATATTATCAGAGTAGTTGAGACTGATTTTTGTAGGTTTAAATGTGAAGTTTGGCATTAGAAAAATGGTTCAGAAAAACAGATGATCTCAGCGCTTGTTTATCAGTAATGCAGGTGCCGCTGTAATGCCCCAGACACATATCTCAACATGCCTGCTCTTGACAGCAAAGAAAGTCAAAGCATGCAATCTAAATACTGAGGCACACCCCACAAGTGATTATTCTGAGGGATTTATACAATTCAAAGGAAAACATATGTAATTTTTTTAGCTTAGGTAAGCCAAAAGCCTTTTATTGTCCTGAGATTGTTGACTCCACACACACCAACATAGAGAACAGCCTAATCAGAAAAAACTAGCTCCAAACAGCTGTCTATTGCCCTTCCTTCTCCTAATCCTCATTATTTATTTTAGCCTGAGGGATCTCTGGAACATGAAACTCAAAGTCCAGCAGCCCAACGCCACAGCAACAGAGGCAGACAAGCAAAAGCAAGTTGTCTGTTTTAATTAGAGGCGTCATGTGAGACTTAATTAACCCTCTATAATTATTACTCAGACCGCAAAACCAAATAATACTAAACAAAAGGTTGTCAAGGTTGTTCACTTGCGGATAATAATGGTTCAGCTAATACGTAATATAACTTCCAGCTGCTCTACAGTTAAACTATTCTGCTGTTTTGAAAGATATTTTATCCAGTTCTGTGTAAATAAAGCAGGTGGTTGAAGGGGCAGTAAAACTTCCTCAAACTGAAACGCACACTTTGACTCCCAAACAAGGAAGGGAAAGAAAAAAAAACCTCATAACAGTTTATTACTCAAGCTCACAGGAGCATAGCCACAGTAAACACTCAGCTTGTCCAGCTTGTCCATAACTCTGTTGCAGGTGGTGAGTGACCTGATACTCCACAAACATTAACAGACTTCCTTGTTCAGCTGCAGCACACGAGAAAGAAACGGGATCAGTTAAGCCCAAAAGATAGGGCCAGTATTTCTTTTTTTAAATATACAGTATACCATCTCCAAATTGAAATGACTCAGATAAATATGAGCACAATGCCTTATTAAAGTTTGCACAACTTGTAAAATACCCTCATGAAATCAGAGGCAGTGACTAAATGAGTTGAACAATGTTTACACTGTGAGAACCTTGTTTTTATTTTTTTTTTTACAACCTGACTCAAATGCACTAAAATACAAACTTAATTTTCAAATGTGAGGGGGGAGTTTTTTTCTACGTTAGTGACATATCAGACACTATGACAAAGACTAATTGCAGATTGCTTCACCTATTTCAGCTGAACTAGCGTCACAAATGTTCAGTAGGCAAGTGCGGCAGCAAGGAGTGGCAGGTCAGACTTGCCTCAGTGCTTTATGAGTGTGTGTGTGTGTGTAAGGGTGTGTTTGCTTGCATGTGTGTGCAACGCCAAGTGCAACATTCCCGTGACTGAGCTGCACTGATCAGCACCCAGCCACGGCTTCACAATAGACTCCATAAAGCCGATCATTAGTCATCTAAACTTGTTTGCAGTGTGTGGCTGAATATTGTTCTTTGATGTTTACATGGGGACTAGAGGTGGAAATCAAGGGTGTGTGGGAAGATATTCATTTCTTGCGGCTATAAAATCTGCACAACTACAGAAACAGCTTTGGTTTCTTATTTAAGACAGTCACTGATTGAGTTCCATAATAAAACACCATTAAATATAGTAAAACGTATATGTTTGGTTCATGTTTTCTGAAAGATTTTGAGGATACAGTCGTTTCGTACTCTTTGAAAGTCACAAATCTTTGCAGGTGTGTAGCTAAGATAAAAAAAAACTTCAGTGTGACGATGTGTGTGGTCTGGCCCTTCTGTGTTGAGCTGACTTGTCCATGGACTGCGTCCAACACTCACAACATCTTCCTTTTTTATTTATAAAGATACTTGCAACTTACTATATGACGTGTCTGAATCTAGTATATGAACAATATTGTGAGTGGGCTGGTGTGAAGTAAACTTGTATTTATAAAATAGATAAATACCAGGAAGACAACAATATGCTTTCTTGAAAGTATTATAGCAAAAACTAAAGATAGTAAAAATGATTCTTTTTGACATTTGTGTTGAAAGACTTCTTCTATTGTACCTTTTCAGAAACTAAGGAGTAAACATACTATAAGGGGTCCCTTCAAATTGTACCCCCATTTCTTAGTTAACATTATAATACACTTTTAACATAACTAGTTTGTAATATTTGTTTCTATAAATGTATTTGTTAAAAACAGTAAAAGCTTACATGACAACAAATTACCTGCCTTGGCTCAGTCACGGTGCATAAAATAAGTCATCCAGGTAAAAGGCTGGATGAATGGCTAGAACTGTGGTGACCTGTATTCATTTTTAATAAACATTCTACTATTCTTTGCTGACAGCTATAAAAAAAATGTCCCTTTTTCTTCCTACAGCAAAGGAAGAAACTTCTCCACCTCGTGCTGTTGCTCAGCTGCAGTGCAGAGTGTACATTCCAGTCAGAAAAATGAAAAGTGAAATGTCAAGTATGCGGAGTACCAATACTAACCAAAATAGAAAATCCAAGCCCTTTCTTAAATCATATTTTGTGGTCCCAGTTGTGAGCATCCACAAACCACATTTCCCATGATACAATGAGCTCTGAAACTGTAATGGTTTTCTTTGGAACACTGACTCATCTACTTTACGTTTAAATCATTGTGCTTTATACCTTTTTTGCACAGACAGGAGAAATGGTCCTGCCACTTTCTCTTCCTCATTTTCACTACCCACAATTCAATTATGCTCTGTCCAGAGCCCGAAAATTGCATTACCTGAAAACTTAGACACGATTAAAAGGAAGTGACAATGGTAACTGACAGGATATGTATAGTTTTTGCTCCAAGTCAGCAGCATTACATCAAAGAATCTTACATAACCCAATCTGTAGTGTTCCTCTTCTGATAGGAAATCAGTTACCAAGATGACATCCAATAAAAAAGGTGGAGGTTAACTCTTTTCTGTATCTGTGCCAGATTTTGCAGGTTTGTGCCTGTGAGAGATTTAGCTTAAGAAGAGAGCAGTTAAAGGGGAAAACACACATAATATTTGCTTGTATTGGTTTAAAGTTGGGGCTCCTTTAGTTGCTGTCCCTTCTGTTCCCACACGTTTGGACTTTAGGGAAACATAACTCTCCAAAAGCCATGTATAAATGAATGAAAAAGGGGAGAGGCCACTTCCTTGATTCTTTCAGTGCATTTAGCTTAGACTTTATGCACTCATTTTCTGACTTGTTGACATTCAGGAGGACACAAGAGATCAAATGGCACATTAAGACCAGACCAGCAGCGTCATTGTGTGCTGTATGATAAGAATGTTTGCATAAACACAGTTTGTAGTCAATTTCCTGATATCCTGCAATCTGATCAGGGGAAATGAAATCCTCCTTTGTGTGGGAGATTCACCAGTTCCTTAGAGAAAACATCTTGGGGCCTCCGAAAAGAAAGAAGGATCAGTAAAAATTGGAGGACTCCCCCTTCCCCTCGTTTCCTGTACATGCAAACAACACAAGCTCTTCTGACAACCCAGGAAGTGGAGTTTTGCACAGAGGTCACTTCTGATGTTCACCCTACAATGCCGGAGCAAATGGTAGCTAATTGTCTTCTCTGGGAGAGAAAGACACTAGGATGTTTTAAATCAAACTCAATACATTTCCAAAGGACAACCAATAGAAAGGAAATGGGGGGTGGGGGAAGAAGGAGAGACTGGAGTGATTTGTGGTTTGTGGCTTGTGGTTTGGCTAAGTGAGTTTTAGATGTGGGAATGGCAGCTGCTTGTGGGGTCAAACTGTGGAAAGGAGGCGAAAAGCATCACACTTGACGTATGAACATGGATGACCTTTCCCTTGAGGGCAACGGTGATGCAGATGAAGCATCAGCACGTCACGTGTCCTCTAAACATTTAAAAATCCCAGAGGCTGCTTTTGCCAGCCCTGCCTCTGGTTACAGCAGGGTCAGTAAAGTTTAGTCTGGTAAAGGCTCAGCAAAGTGACCAAATAAAGACCAAAAACGTCTTGTGTTTACGCTCTGCTTCTGATGAGTGTTCTCTACCAGTCAGTGAGACACTTCAGATACCTGTGGCTGGGCCCATCATAATGTTTACTCTCAACCTCAGAGTGAGGAAACAGCGATTTAGGTTCTGTACAAACACAGGACAAAAAGTATGTATACTAAAACTCATACTGTGATCAGGATCTCTAAAACTTTCAGTCAGGTCTCATTTTCTTTAGTAGTAGGAGTCAGTGCCTGGCATCAGGAATAGAAACACTTTGCTCATCAACTAAAGATTAATGGAGTCAGAACTAATGCAACTCTCACTGCAGTCTCCCTTTTAAAAGGGTTTTCTTAGAGCTTGTTTATTTTTTCCTGTTCTATTCTTAAATATGACCACCACATGTTGAGTAGTGTGTCCTTAAAATGTAAGTAAAATTTATAAAGGATAAAATAAGTTGCATCATAAATAGCAGATAATTGTCTGAAAGTCATGTCTTGTAAAAAAAAATAAAAATCAGTTAATACTCCAGTAAATACATTTTAAAAATGTCTGACTTCTTAGGAGGCAAAATATATTATATTATAATGTATGTACAAAGAGGAATTGAACCAATACTTATGCATGATATGAAAAGTAGACAAAAACAAGCTCAGCCGTACAGGTAGCAGCACGTTTCTACCACAAATGTTAATAAAAAACTTGCAAGTCTTGTGCTACAACAAAGTCATTTTTGTCCTCAAATAGCCCTGCACCAATCCGAACTTGCGTTCTCAATAATCCATAAGTAACACATTGTTATAACTCAAATGACCCATTTTCTACAGAGTAGTGCACACTTTTCACAACCTCCAAACAGAAAAGCAGTGCTGCTCTACCTGTAAGATGTGGAAAATGTCTGAAGAAGCCCTCTTCAAAGTGTGCCATCTCTGTGTTGGTTTGAAAGGGACAAACTAATACAACTCATTTTATATTTAGAATTCATATGTATTTTTAAATGTGTACAGTCACCCAGAGAGCTGGCGGAGAAATTGATCAAACCTGGGATACATTTAGACTAACTTTACTTCCTTTTATATTTTCTTATTAACATACATTTTATGTTTTTATGAAAGAAAGCCACAAAACAATGTAACTGGCTTGTTTCTAAAAATTATTTTTGCTGAGCTGATTGGAGGAAAACATCAAATTAATACTAATAATGAAAATAAAGTTAGAGGCAAATGTAATCAAATCATTTAACTGTAGGTTTGTTATTATCTAGTCTCAATTAACTAATGCTTTTATAAAAATGACAAATTATTGATGAAGTTATGGTATTTATCCTAGAGCTCCTTTAATGCATTCATGCTCATTATGATTTCAGCTGCTGAGAGTAATCAAAAAGTCCACATAGAGCTTTATGATTGATGGAGTATTCATTACTCAATAACCCTATTGAAGACAGAACGGTACAAAATGTCAGATATGAGTGAATTCCAAGTTGATTTGAAGGACTAAGTTTTTTGTGTGTTTTTTTTTTTACCTGAAGGACTAAGTTAAACACGGCTGAACTGTTTTCACTCAAGCTAAGAAGTCTGATGGACACATCAGAACTACCTAAATAATCGAGTCATAATCAGCCAGTTTAGCTTTGTTGGAAAGTCTATTAGTATTCATTAAAAGAACCATAAAAATCCAACTCATGTTACTCAAAAAACTCAAACTCCAGCCACATTGAAATTCCAATAATGCAGCCACTATTCCCCTAAAAAGTTCCAACGTTAAACCCACTTCCTCTCGAACGTCCAGTCATTCTCTCTGCTGAAGGCCATACGAGCCAAGACCCCCACCCCCCACCCCCCCACCCCCGCCAAATACTTTTTTTCCTCTCTTTCTTATTCTCCTTCCAATGTTAAAGCTGTAGCTCCTCTTCAATCCCACAGGAAGCCTGAGAGAAGGAAGACTGGAAAGGGAGTGGGCGGCTGCTGCAAAATTACTATTAAAACTATACGAGCCCCCCACCCCCCGCTCTAAAATCTCTCCTTCCAGCCACCATCGTGCCTGCAAAAGAAGAGCAGGCAGAGGGAGAAAGAAATGGAGAGCGAGAAAGAAGAAAACAGCAACTACAAGTGAAGAGAGCTACACGTTTCCACAAATCCTCCTAACAAGAAAAAGCAGCTGTGATCCGGGAATTCCCTGTTGGTTTAAGCATTCCTGGTGCAGAGCAACAGGTTAAAGCACCCCAACACAAGAGAGCAGACACACATGATAAACACTCTTTGTGGCAACATTTCTGCTTAAGAACTTTTTATTTTTAGCCCGCCTGCTGACGAGGCCCGTTTCTTCGCAGATCTAGCCTCTGTTTCGCAGTGTTGCCTGCCAACAAAGCTGCTAGTTACTACCTTAGTCATGTTTCAAGCCACTCTTTTTCCACTAGAGTCATCCTGGAGAGTGACCCCATAAAAGGAATATTCTACAAAAGTCCCAGGGTTTGACTTATTAAGCTCTCCCTCTGTCGGTAAGATATTACTCACTATTTCAAGCAAAGATTTACACATCAGGAGGCCCCTAAATCCACTGATGAGTAGTTTTTTCCTCTTCCACACTGGCAGAGGGCAAGAGACCAGCTCACATGGACCTCTGAGGATAGATTTACACAGCAGAAGAGCTTACATAATATTTAATGCTGCAAAAGAGTATTTGGTTGCATGTTAAGTTGTTCTCACTAAAAGCATGACCAATTTAATGTGAAAAGGAAAGCTCAGAGGAATTAAGTTACATCCTTCTGATGACACATGAAACTAAAATGTCTGAAATGTGCCAGGGTAACTCTGCCAAGTGCTTGTGGTCCATGGGAGCCCTTGTTAAAAACTCATTGAATATCTTTAAAACAATTCCCATAGATAAAATGTGAAAAGCCAGGACTGACATAAAGCTGGGCTCCTTTTTATAGCTAGTACATTTACCTAAGACTTACAGCTCAAATTACATTTATTGTTAAAAATAATGTGCTATACTGAAGAGGAAAAAAAAGAACATCAGACACAGTTAGCACACACCCCAAAACAATGTCTAAAGCTTACTTTGAAGATGATTATGTGTGTGGTTAGTTGTTGTTTCAATGCCACCCCCACATTGCAGAGACACAGAGAGGCATTTAGCTCGACTGAAGGCTGGCCTGCTTTCTGTCACTCATCAAAGGCAAGAGACTTGGCAGACAAAAGGCTTTTTATTGCTATCAGCAACAAAACACAAGGACCTGTGCTCAGATACCTGGTGTCTGAAACTCTCATTGCGCCTCCAAAGAGTGGACAGAGTACAAGAAAGACTTCAGAACATGTCCAACATGAAATGTACACAATCTCTTATTATAATCCTCTTAAAATTAAAGGATCAAGTCAACAATTCCAAATCTTACAGGCCATTGTAAAAACATTTTTATGTTAACCAATAGGTAACAACTATTTCAATTTCAAAGGAAGCATAAATATATATCTCTCAAGTTAATTTAGATATTGGAAATGAAACGGGCAGCTCAGTTGGTAGTGCTGTTGCTTCCCAGCAAGAAGGTCGCGGATCGAATCCCGGCCGGGGACATTTCTGGGTAGAGTTTGCATGTGCTCTCCGTGCATGCATGGGTTTTCTCTGGGTACTCCGATTTCCTCCCACAGACTAAAAACATGACAGTTAGGCTAATTGGTAACTCTAAACTGTGAGCGAGAGAGTGAATGATTGTCACGTTTGTCTCTATGTGCCCCTGTGATGGACTTGTGACCTGTCCAGGGTGTCCCCTGCCCCTCGCACTGTGTCAGCTGGATAAGGGCACCAGTAATCCCCATGACCCTGAAAAGGAAGAAGCGGGTAACGAATGGATGGATGAAATGAAACAGTATGTTTATGTTGTGTATAAAATGCTGCATGTTGACAAGAAAAAGGAGGAAGAACTGGCCATTTCAAACATTAAATGGCAAGTCAAAGGAAAAACTGACATCTCCTACTTGTAGAGCTTTGACAGTGATTCTACTTATCTCTAGAACTCTATAAAACATGGAACAGTATTGATCCAGTGTTGTTTTTCTTATGAGAATGATCGTTCAGAATAACTGAAGGTGACCCTAAAACAAATTGCTTTGGCGTAACCCCAAAACCATTTTAAACAAAAGATCTAAACCAGTGTTACTGCTCCCTCCTATTTAATCCACCATCCTTCTGTACCGGCAGTTCAAAAGTCCAGCTTCACTGCTTTAATAAATCAAACTCAGCTGGCTGTTGACGTGACCTTTGACCTGAAAATCCAATATAGTTTTCAGAGTTTTTAATCTTTTGTGAATCTCGTCAGTGCTTGATTATTGCAATAATACTCCAATAAAAACTGAACAAATGGATTCATATTGGAAAAACAAAAATCTCAGTCTGCTGCTTTAATCAGCTCAGGAGGAGGCTGTTGATGTAGTGGATATAGGGAACAAGTCCAAAGGGCTAATCCTTACTTTCTGGCTTATGTCCAATTTTGCACTCCAGGGTATATTTCAACCCTTCCCATTTTCAACCCAGCCATACAGCTATTAAGACCAAGTGGTTTGTTATAAAAATTTAAGTACAGCTGCAGACAAGGATCCACTAATGATGCTTTAAGTGGTACGGCTGTAGTATGATGGGACTGCTTGGTTACATACTTAAGATATGTGGCCTGTACTAACAGTTTAGTGCTTACAATAACTGAGTCAATTTAACATCGAAGTGAGACAACTACTTCTCTTCCTTTCCAGACGTCTCTGGCTATAATCAAAAAGAAAACACTAAGTAATGAAGATGTTCCGCTCAAAGTCCCACCAGGAAATTTCTTCAGCGTGCAGGGAAACAATGGTGTTGTTGAAATCTACTGGGCAATTACAAAAAAGGTAGAGCACTGGTAGTGCAGAGTGTGTCGTGTTTCAGAGCCGCAGGAGTTGAACTAATTACAGAATAACACGGTCACTGAGCTTCACTACAACATTATGAACAACGCCGGCATCTAAGAACATCTGCAGTAAAATCATTATTACGATGCTGATGAGATCTCAGAGATGTAAAACTGGCTTGCAAACAGATGTCTTATTTTCATCCCAAAAAACCCAAAATTTACCAGAAACCCTGTTGTGGTTGTCACATTTAAGTGAGAGCTTCATTAAACAAATGAACTTTCTTTAATCTGTTTGACTTGACTAGATTTTTGGACAGTTGGTAACAGTACACTCCTTGTGTCTTCACAAAATTTGATTTCACAAAAGTTTTGCGAAGCAGCTCCAAAGCATCAAAAACATGATTAGTCATAAAACAATTGCAACATGTTTGCAAGAAGTAATTGGTTTAACAGTGTATAAAACAGGTACAAAAAAGAATTTAAGCACTACTGATCATTAAACCATATGGTTGTTATTATATACAGTTTAAAATAATAAATGTTTTTCACATCAGTTTGATAGGGCGGTTACTGATTTCCTGTTAGTATTTTGAGGCAGGAACTAGTTTCTTTGCTGATCTAATATTGGTTAAACTGATACTTTCACCCACCCAGCATTTAAACTCGCAGCGAACAGCGATGCCTTTCTCCTCTCTGTTGACACAGGGCTGTAAAGTCATGTCTACAAGCCAAGTTAAGGTCAAAGAAGACAGACAAGCCTGTGTCAAAGACGATAACAAAGACCTGAATAAAGAGCCTTTTGTCCAGAAACTTGAGGTTTCTTCGTTCATTTGGGCATAGAATTTTTTACTTTGCTTCCACCCTAGGGGGTATTTTTTTATGTTATCTTATTATACTATTTCGATGAACATCCACAAACCCAGTATGTATATTTCAGTTCTTGTTTTTTAGTAAGAGACACTTTTGTTGGGAAGCTCATCACAATAGACCAATGTAAGCTGAGAACTTGTTTTTTTTCCTCTGCAGCTTAACTGCAATGACAGTGGATCCAGACAAAATAAAAGTCTGAAAGCACCACAGGTGCATGTAAAATCTTTTAAATGTTTGTTTAGAAAAGTAATTAGTGAGATTACGCAGATATTTTTTTTCTCTTAACTTTGACATTTCTGTAATCCTTGCTGCAAAATAAAAAGCTTATTCTGTCACTTTTTCTCGCAGAAGACATAAGACAACCTAACGGGGCAAAACATCTTTTTATATATATTTGGCAAGTGAATACTTGCTAATACTACAATTTTAGTAAATTCTGGAAATTTTGGTATTGACTGACATGTTGCCACACCCTCACAAAGAAACATACCTATATTACCAAAGTAATACCTTAATGATGAAGGTAAAGAAAACACAGTTTTTAATGGGTGGTTGAGCTATAATAACTATCAATCAGACAAGTCTGATCAGGGTTTCTTTGAAAAGCATACATAGTTATGTTCTTTGTAAATTGAACATTAAAAACCAAAACCCAACCAATGTTTACAGTCAGCTGAAGTATTTTCAAATTAAGTCAAGCAACTAAATTTACTTTTGTAGCTGTCAAAAACTATCTGTCATTTTTGTTCATAAATGTCTGTTTCACTAAAACAGAGTCACTACAATGTGAACAAATATTTAAATTAAAGAACCATTTCATAAGGACAACTGTTAAAATGTGCTAACATTCAGGATCCAGTTGAAGAAGTCAAGCCACTCTGACAGGAAATACAAGTCCAACCCACATCCAAGGAATTGTAGAAGAATGTCATGTACCAAAAAGATCAACCCGTTGTTATGGTGTCAATGACAGAAATTTGACTTTTTATGTCCAGTAAAAAGATAAACACAACCAGGGATTTATTCCAATTAAGATGCAAGTTTCAAAGATTAGCTGCCACCCAACAAACAATGCTTTCTCTTGCATTTCTCTGGGACAGGAGCATGTTTGTGAAGCCATTGTTCTCCACCCTGTAGGGGATTTCTTTATTTGGCCAGCATGGTTTGCAGTGTTGCTCCTCAGGGCGACCTGCAGGTCAGAGGAGGAGGTGACATACCGACAGGTGGTCTGTAGGATAATGGAGGAGAGACTCTAACACACAGTTTGGATGCTCAGCTGCTAAAAAGAGCAGACCGCTGACTCTTTGATGCACAACCAAACAAGGACAATTTCAAAATAAAAGATCTCACCCCATCCATCCAATGTTTTGTTTGTGCATCCTGTGATTCTTCCTTTGATCCATTCAGCAGCCCTGTCCACCTCATCAACAGAAATGTTTGCATAGTAACACAAAGACAGGAATACTAATACTAAACTTTAAAAAACAATATTTGCATGAGATGTACATTTTTCCATACGCTGTGATTGAAGTCACGTTACTGACTATCGCTAAGTATTTGGCAGAACTTCACTTCAAAAATGACCTGATTATCATTTTAACCTTAACAAAAGCCACAACTGCTCAAAAAAATAATTTGACAGGTCTATTTAGGGTAGTTCCTAAACTTGTGATTTAAACAAGAAAAATATTCTTGAGATACAAGTTCATTCTAATGAGGAATCATTTCAAAGAGGCAAAAGAAAGGAAATCTAATAGAACTATACCAATTCATCAGCAACCCCTTGTAAGACATTCTTTAAAACAAACGACTAATTCAATTAGTACCGTGGATTGTTTCCCCCTCTTTAAACATGAGGCTGCATCCGATGAGATGGCAGATAGCAGCCGGGCCATTTTCCAGCCTGAATGACTAGGTCTCTTTCCACTGGATACAACCAGATGATCATGGAAAGGCCATAAATGCTGTGGATGACTTTGTTACCATGTAAAAAACAAAGGGTACGAACCCATTCAATCAGTAACCACAGATTCACTTACTTATTCCACATAGAGGTTTCCAGTACATAGCTTCAAATCTAGGAAGATGGCGTCACTTGATGCGGAGCAGATTAATTGTGACAACATGAGTTTTAAATGTAAAATCTAAAAACAATAATCTGTTTCACTTCTGGGTTTCTTTGTTGGTGAGACTCATGCCTGGTTTGAATGGGTGTGCTATATGGTACTAATCTCTGCTGCCCTACAAAAGCATCCAAGCTGCCAGATCACCTGCTCTCCACAGAGGTGCTATTGTCTTCAGGTGAAACCCAAATCCTGCAGCTTGCCAGCAGTCCTCTAAAACTGCTCAGACATGGTGCAGTTTCTCAAAGTTACAGATGGGCTGGCCAGAAATTAAACCCCAGCTCCCACGGCACTAACCCAAAAAGCTTTATTTCTAACAATGGCTGCAGCAGATGTAGGTCTGGGAAGATCGTCAGAGAAGCAGGAAGACGGAGTTACAGCAGCAGCAGCAGCAGAAGAAGGAGGACGACTTTGGCCTCTAAGATTACAGTGGATCATAAGCGGTATTTCACTATCACCCCCGTAGAGTGGGCTTTAATGAAAATAAAATGTGTTTTTCTGAGAAAGATGAAAAAATACAGATGATTGATGAGGGATGCTGGCTTGGTAAATCTAAACTAAACACAAGGGGGGAAATAACATTACCTGTGATGCAGAAATGTGCTGCAGAAGTAAAACTTTTGTCATGATTCAGCTCTGTTTCTGCAGATCTGCAAGCACATGTTTAATGCAGAACTGATGGAGCAAAGCTTAACTTCTGTTTAGTGTTATTTTCAACCTCATTTTGCCAAGAGCTAGACCAACCTAATAATTCAGTAAAAGCATAAGCAGCCTGAATCAAGCTTCATATCAGGGATTAAGGGTTTAGTCTTTGACATGCTCCTGTGATTAATTTGATCTGTCGCAGGTTAGATAGTGGCAAGAGCAAGAAAAACTGAATATCAACTCTTTGACCGGGAAAATTAAACCATAATTCCAGGTTTCGTCCCATACAGGAGTCCAACTGACTGAAAGCATATTTGCTTTTTAATCTGGTATTTCTTGCAGGTTGTAGAAGCTGTACAAACAGATGACCTCTGAGAAACTTATCAGTGAGCAGATTGGAGGATTGTTTCCATCATTCAGCAAGCTGAGCTTGAAAACCATTAAACCAGCAAACCCAGTAAAACTAGACAGTTTTGCTAGAGAAGTGACTGCTCAATCCCCTGCATATGTAACTCAGTCAACTTTATAGACAATAACCTAAAATTGTAGTGGTAAATGAGAGACATCTTTTACACATATCCCCTAAGATGTGCCTCTGTTTTAACTTTGCCTTTAACATTAATGTTAAGGTCAACTCTGGTTGTCTGTTAGAAAAATATCTAATGATTTGGTGTATCACACTCAACACATATTCTGACTGGTTTACCTTATGAAATTGTTTTTAAGAGTAGTTCCAGACAAACATTTTTTTTTCCTTTTTGAGTCTTTAATTAGTCAGCTGTGCCTCAACAAGGACAGATGATGTTTAACAACCATCCCAGGTTCTTAGAATTATTGTATTTATCAGAAAATAATTGCACACAGATCCTAATGACAAAGACCAGACATAAAACAGCACCCGCGAACAAAGAGGGCTTTTTGTTTTGCCTTCATGTTTGAAGAATTTGCCCTCAAGGTTTCTCAGGAGGTTTGCATCTTTGTCACTTTTTCCAGTCCTGATCAGTCCACAGGCCTGGACTGTGAGTCTGGTAAAGAGCTTAGCAACACACTGAAGACGTTAAATGTGTTTCCATCCAAACCTGCAGTATAGGCTGTGAAATGTAGGATTACGGCTCAAAGTGACACACACCCGGGTCTTTGGTGTTGTTTCAGCAATTTGCCACCTTCCAAAATGTGTTATCCGTCATGTGCTGCACACATGTGGTCAATCAGTGAACAAGCTGAGGACAAAACGATGTGCAAACAGATCCATCTGTGCAGGCATCTGCAAATTTATCAAAAACAGCTAAAAATAAACAGAAACTGAAACTATGTGGATAGATTTAGAGCATAAGAGTTTCCATATATATTCTGGCAGCTTGCATCTCACTGCATCCGTTTCAGACGTTTCATGGATTTTTGTTGGATCACGCTGACTGAAATGGGCCATGATCATTTTTCCACAAACATATAACACTGACATTTTGTTTGAAGAGATTCTATCAAGGCCTAGTTGGGAAACAAAGTTCAAATCCAGTCATAATACAATAGGTATTGTTGATTTTTTTAAAAGACCTGAACCAAAATATCAGAAGGACACCACAATTTATAAAATAAAAATCACTTAGACCGCAAAAAACTCCATTAAACATTGGTGTGTGCTTCATCTGTATAAACATAAACAACAACAATAATTATTTTCTGACACAAACTTAACAAGATGTACAACAACTGCAAAGTTGAAAACTGTGGAAAAAATGTATGCAACAGAATTATTTAGAGATGTCTGTGTCCCAGCATCTGTTGGCCAAAAGTATAACAGAAAGCTGATTTGTTCAGTAGTTCACAAAGTCTGAAAACTCTCTCTCTCTCTCTCTCTGGCAAACAAACACATTTGATTTGGTGCGTCTCTGCAGAGAAGCATGATTGGTAGTCAGAGGAAGGGTAGTCAGAGGAAGTGTCACGTGTTTTGCTGGTGCTGAACACATGCACTGAGCAGCAATCAGTGCAGACAATTATGATCCAGGAGAATCGGAAGTTCCAGTGATTAGAGAAAAGTGATACTGGTCACTCTCTCCTGACATCTGCTCCAGGAGGCCTGAGTCACACGCAACAACATGGACCGAATCTGAGTTTTTAAATCCCATGCAAACATGAACTCAAGAGCATTCTCAGTCAAAAATACAATGCAGACACAGAAAAACAATCAAAGTCAAGATCCAGAGGATTTTAGTGACTTTTAGATCAGAATCAAAGACGCACTTGAGAGAACGAAGATTCAAGAGTAACATCAAATTTCATATTATCACTTTAAATTTAGCACATTTTCCTTCTGCAACAAAGAGGAAGACATCAAACTCATGTTTGATGCTTTTTCTACTAATATTGTGTAATTAGATGTTCAAAAAGTAAACAAATGAACCTCTGAGGCAAAAATAAAGAAAAGTTAATCACTCTTAGACTTTTTAAACATAAATAACAACAACAAAGCTTGAGAACTTGAGAAAAAAACTTAAACCCGGGTCAGTTCAGATAAATTCGACTCATAAATATTTTTTACAAAATCACAATAAGAAGTTTAGAAAACGAGAGATCATGCCAGCAAATTGCTCAATCAACATCCACCACCACCATCATCATCATCATCAGTGAGGAGCAAACCCGTTGGTTCCTCTTGGCTAAGATGCTCATTTATCTAATTACCTAATTGGCCAATTATTCCAGCAATGCGCGTGCCTTCAATCCCATTATCCTCTACTTTCACCGTAAAATTGTTTTCAGCCTTGTTTCTTTATTATTCTGAGACTGTAAGCAGGTCACAGACTGAACAGCGGGACTGTGAGAAACTTTTTCTCCCTCCTGCGGGATCAGGTTTCTCCTTCCTTCTCTGCGGCTTCGTGACCAGACTGGAGTTTTCTCACAGATTTATGCAAATGTTGGACAAAGCCAGAGAAAAAACGAGGACAAAAATCTGCTCTCACATACCTTTCTTTTCAGCCAGAACACAGGAGCCCAAGTACAGCCAAAAGGTGAGGCTGATCCAGGGAGAAAAACTAGCTGCCATCGCCTTTGATTGCTTGTTTGTTTATTTGTTTGTTTGTTTTCGAAGCTCCTGTGAGGAGGAGTCACTCCATGTCGACGGTATTCCGACTGAAACGAGTACTTTATTCCCTTCTCGGTGGAGTAAAAGACTTTTCCCCCCTCCTTTCTCTGAGAAAGTCAAACTTTGACAGCTCCTCCTCGCAGATATGTCTCAGCAGTCTGAGCTCAAACAGCGCGAGGACAAACCTCTGGCTGATGTGACGTCACCAGCAGGCGGAGGAAGGACAGATGCGCCGAACTCAGGTGAACATAAATCCTCTCACTGTGTGTCCCAGCATCAGAAAACATGACTCGGCATCACGAGGACGAAATAAAAATAAATAAATAAAACACTCCCGTTATTTGTTAGAAAATGGTAAAACTTTAAATAACTTCCTGTAGGCCTAATCAAGACGAACACCAGGAGTCCGTCAACTTTTATGGCTTATTTCTCTGCTGAAGATAAGCTTAGCAGGAGAGCAGGACACATTTAATTCTCATAACTTTTAGATTTTACACATGTCACCATGTTGTCAACTGAAGGCCTTTCTGAATGAATTTCACCTACCACCTTTCATGCTAGAGCCAAAGTCTCTGACGAGATCACCTTTAATGCTATGCGCGATCTTGTGTGATCTCGCGAGATATGTTGGTGCTCAAAGTATGCGTCGCTGATGACTCTCAGCAACAACCAGACCACGTTTTTTGCTCAAAATTGATAAAACTAACTTACTTATAGCCCTTTTTTCTGATAGCTATTGTTGATAAGCTGCGGCGACCATCTTAAATTGGACTGACATATTTCATGTTAGCAAAACATCCCATAAATCACTGGAAATGTTTTAATAAATCTTGCAATTTGTAGTACATCTACAACCCATTTTCAGATTGCAGCTGCATCAGCCGAAACAAAAACCATTGATAGATCACACAGACTCTTTCAGCGTCGCATTAGTTTTGAACAAAACAAAACTTTGCAGTTATCAACACAAAATGATTACGATTTAAACTCTTCCATGAAAGGCAGTGGGTGATATGCATTCTTGTCTTTTTTAATTGTACCATTTTAGCTGTGCTACTTATGTTACAAATATAACTTTGTTTAAAATACAACTTTTACGACAATAAAAAATGTTAAAGATTAATGAACGTTCAGGTTTTGTATCTAAAATAAGAGCTTTTAAATCTCAGGTGTCATTATTTTCTTTTTTTTCCTACATAATGTGATAACAATAAATGAGCAAATATGCACGTAACACAACACAGATGTCTGCTTTCAGGATACAAGTTGTTTTGGGGGTTTTTGTCACTTCCCATCATGTCTGCAGAGACTCTGGTTTAATAACACTGCTGATTCATGCAGGATCAATCCAGACTTGTTTAAATTTTCACACCGAGTTGCTTCAGGTTGTAAAATCCCATGATGATTTTTCTTTTTCTGTATTTACGTTCATAAAGGACACTTATCTGTACAGTTGTTGACACTTTCTCAGCCTTGGATCGAAATCAAGCTGGACACCAAATCCCGTTTGTTGTTGTCATACGCATATCAGACTCTGTGGGGTCAGAAGGAATAGAAATCATTTTTCAGCCCGGTGTTTATTTCATTACCGCAGCCTAATGGCTCAGCAAATGGTCTGGTCGTACTGTTGGAGGAAGGGGTTATTGTGTTGAGTGAAATTATGGTCCTACTCCTCAACAAGACGTTGCCTAATGTGAGGCTAAGGTTTCAGATATGAGGCAGTGAGTTTGTTTTTTTTTCCCAATGTTGTGGATGTGATGCAACTGTCAGTTTGAGTGTTTTAACTGCTGTCGTTGCTTAACAGATAAACCTGTAAGATAGACAAAATAAAGTTCATTTTGTCAAAGACGCAGGATTTGAACTAAGTTTTCAGAAAAAACGATCATCAGAGGTTCGCTATTACTATGATCACTATTGTACGATTACTATGATTTTGTGAAAATGCAGTCTTTGCCTCACTTCTTGGGCATTGTTTGGATTTGGGTTCAGGGTTTAGTTTGGTTATCTTGAAGCCAAGGTTGTACTGAGACACTACAGTGACTCATTATGGGTAGCTGTTTCGGTCAAAGCCAGTAAATGATGTGATTCATCTAATGATGGCAGTTTCCATCTAATCTGTTAAAGCTTGAAGATGATGTTAGGAATGAATCTCAGATCTTACCACAGCAAATTTAGCACAATATCTGTAAAATATCTAGTTTGATGTTGATTAAGGTCAATTATCTGCAATATCCATCTTGAATTGAGTTGACCCAAAAGTATAACTGTTAGATGCCTCTTATTATTATTATTATTATTATTATTATTATTATTATTATTATT
>JAVKLF010000064.1:6042424-6064573 GCA_034783495.1 Millerichthys robustus | reverse complement strand
GTTAAAAATCTTTCAACACCTGACTAATGTCTCAAATCTTTTTTCTAACTTCCACAGCCAGTCGAAAAGGAACATCAAACACTTTCTAGCAGCTTCTACGTCACAGTAAAGAATCAGGCAAAAAATCTGATTTTATCTTGTTACTTAACCTATTTTGACATTAAAATAACATGCTGTACTGTAGATAGAATGTAAGTGAAACAAGTATTTGACTACAGTATGTGTTTGAGGTTGAAGGTAGTGGCCTGTTTAAAAATAAAATAAGAGCAAGAGCAACAAAAAGAAAGGATGAGTTGTGGAAAATAAAGACTCACCTTGCGAAACAGTTGATAATGAGGTTAACCAGAAAGGAGGAATAAAAAAGAAGCATCACAAAAAGAACGAGGCCTTCAACAGGAAATATGGAGAGTAACTAACAGTGAAGTGGAGTTCTGAATATCATAAACAGTCAGTATCCTACCTGTTGTCAGTCATTATTTAAACAACCTCAGTTTGAAGAAACAGTCTAATTCTGACCAGATGAACAAGCTAATGACTTCTCCGAGGAGAGCAGAGCACTGCTGTTCACACAAATGCTACTTCAGACACTTTTACACTGCTGTCAATTTCACATCACTCCATTAATTCAGCAGAAAATCACTTTTTTTTCCTAAAACTTTTTTTCCCTAAATTAGTCAAATGGTCATTACTTTTCACATACTGTATAGTCGTCAAACATCAGCGGGCCTCACCAAGTTCGAGTCAGTTCCAGGGATCTCCACTCACACGAGACCGAGTCCGGCGGCTGAAGACTGGTCGTTGTCATTTCCCGCGACAGCCACATGACAGCGCTGATGCCTGATGCACAACTGTCTCGCTGTCGCCCCCGACATCCTCACCCGGACTAATGATGACCTTTGATTCCCAAAAGATGTCAGGAGACGAGGGGGGAAAACTGCAAACGCGGCCAATTAATTTTGGGTGAAGGGGACTGGAACGAGCGACCGCGTCAGGCGGAGGGAATGAATGGTGAAGGGCTCCAGGAAAGACAGGGCTTGGGATAATTAGGATTCAGAAGGCCCCTTTTGTCAAAGGTAATTAAAGCTGACAGCCACTGTGGAGTAGACAGGAAGAGAGCAGAAAACCCCTTCAAACTGCAGGCCTCACTTTGAACACGCACTCTGCATCATCCTTTCAGCTTCACACACACATAACCTGCAGGAACATTCATCATTCCTGCTCTGAAATTGCACCGTAAAGCCGTTAATACAGACGACAGACCAACTGCACAGACAATGAAAAAACAGTTATGCTTTTTTCCCCTTTTTTTTTGGTTGTTGTTACCAAAAAACAGACGCTCATCATTAGAGGTGATCGTTTTCTCCGATCGTGTTGACAGCTCACATCATGCCATCTTTGACCTCACTCTTTACCTCAAAATAATGGAAGTTTTCTACATCGCTCGCCCAATTATCTGTTTAACCGTCCAGTGACAGGCGCCCGTCCTCTTGCTCAGTCTAACAATTCACTTATTACCACAGGACTGGATTTATGAAGCGATCAGGTTGATTAAAGCAGACGCTGTGACAAAACATTTCATTTTTTCTCGTTTCAAAGCTGCAAAACTCAATATTTTCAAATAAGCAATAGATCAAATGACAGCTGGCAAGAGCTGCTTGTAACGAATGACTAATCATTACTCAGCCAAGAGCTCCATGAATTACACAAACCCTGTTTTTTTCTTCTTCTTTTTCTTCGTTTTTGGTTTGTTTTCTCCCGCTTCATTTGTATCCATGAAAATGTAGCTGCTGAATTAAAAAATATTTCTCTCCTAAATCAGTGGGAACTGAAAGAGAATGTTAATGTTGCTTCCTGATTAGCAGATGTGGAAAATTATTCACACCCTTTTAAATTTTGCTTTATAAAAATGCTAATGATGCATTTGTCGAGTTATGGTATTTCTGTTATTTAAATTTTTTTATGTTCAAAATAATTCATAGCTGTTTTCTTGTCGTTTTTTTTTTCCCGCCCCCAGCAGTAATCAGCCATCGTGACTCAAACCACTTCTTGTAATTGCTAACGAGCACATTTCCACTTATATTTTTCTCTGTGACGACCTTAAAGTTTTTGTGTTGGGTTGAATATTTTCATAAAGAAATACAGAAGTACAATATTTGTAGAAAATATGGATGTTTCAATGAAATATATAATGGTAACAGGGGGGGAAATAAAAAGCTTTAATAGTACAAACACAAAACACACTTAAACACTTCAGAATCAATGGGCTGCATTATTTGGGAGAACAAGACAGGTTTCTGTGAAATAAAGTGCTCCTCATCGGCCTTGTGCAGCTTTTATTGAAGCCGGACGCTGGTTTAAGAAATGTTACTTTGAAAAAAGGTCTGTGTTTGGATTATAGACAAAAATATTATCCAGATTTTACAGCCAGGTTCGTCTAGAAATTATTAACAAAACAATATTAACAAGCTAAAGTTCAGAACCAGTTAAATATGTAAATGGAACTAAAGACTGGAGCTCTGATACAGAAGCTTTGCAAAAAACGATCTATTCATTTCTGAGTTATTAATTGAAATCCAACCAGTGACTCACAAGATATTGTGTTAACAGACAGGTTTGATGCCAACATTTATTGAGAAAGTTGTAGATCATGTAACGTATGTATCACTTAAACTTTAAGTGAACTGAAGGCCCATGGGCTAAATCCAGTCCTAGTTAACATTTTATACAACCCCAAAAGCAATACTTGAAATGTGAAATAGTTTTAGTCTTTGTGTCACTGGACTTAGCGTTCTTGTGACAGCTGGACAACTTTCAAGCCAAGAAAATGAAGTCTTAATTTTTTAGTAGGCGAATTTTTGATTTTGGTGTGGTAAAAAAAACAAGTGTATTTTCTTTTTATTTTAAAGTCACATGTATGAGTTTGTACCTCTTTTTTTTTTTTTACTAATTTTCTGGATCGTAATAAAATGTATCTCTAGGAAACAATAAATCAAATTATATATATAAATATATATATATACATAATTTGCAAAAGGTAATTTATATAATTTAATTGTATTTCAATAATAATAATAATGTGTTATATAAGAATTACCAGTAAATAAATATTGAGTTTGGTCCTTGGTCCCCCGTGTAACTGATATTGACTCCCTTGACTTATTTGTAGTGCGATAATGCATCTGCAAAATTCACTGAGTTCTGGCTACCTTTATATTGGCCAAGGAGAGCTGGTTGTGGCAGCCATCCCAAAAGTAATTTGTTAATGTACATCCAAAGACGGATGAAGGCAAATAATCCTAAATTAAACACCGTTTTTTACAATTACATGTTGTAAAAAAAACTGTTTATCAAATAAAATCCTAACAGTTGAAAAGCAGAGTATACACACATTTGCCAATAATTATTTGGAACAAATGCGAGCTCATAAAACACTATTTTAAAAAAGAATCAGTGACTTGCACTGATGCTTGTAGCAGAGTAATTGTAAAAGTTTCCTAAGTTATTATTTTGAAACTCTCACAGTTCTGAGAATGGTGTGATTAAAAATGCAACAAAAACCAGTCAATAAAAACGGTAACAAATCTCATTCAAACAGCAATTTTAATCAAGAATTTTGTCAAAAATTACACCATAGATTCTGATCCAACAAGCTTTGTTTAGGCCGAAACAGCAAGAGCCCTTGATGTTCCATTCAGCAGGGCAGTTCTTTTGTTTTATTTTAAAAAAGAAAAGAAAAGAAAAGCTAACAAAAAAGGCAAAGGTGTTTCATTCAAAATGTTGTAGAGCCACATTAATATTTACTCATCAGCTTTCAGTGTCTGTCAGCTTCACTATGTACAACAACATTAAACAAAAAGTGGGAAATGACAAACATGTTCATCGGCATTACACGAAAAGAAAACTAATGCTAAAAAACTCAGCTTATTTGGTACCGTTTGTTTGCTAAAATTAGCTAAAGTTGAACAGAAACGCACAGGTGTTTTGAGAACAACTTTAACAACTAAAATGTGTTGCAGAGAAAAATCAACGATGCCATGAAGACAGCTTCATAGGCGTTTAAATGTCAAAGAAAAGTTTTTCTAAAATTAAAAAGTAAACATAGTAAAACAAATGACTACGTTTATGAATCGTCAACAAAATTATTTCTTACAGAAATATCATGCATGTGGGACTTTTTTTCCTTCTACATCTGTATGGTCTGCAGGAATGAAGCATATAATTCAGGTCAACACGTTCTAAGTTTATAAGCAGCATCAGCTTCTTTTCTTTTGTACAATCTTAAGTTGGCTTTACATTAACTGGTTTTCTCACAAATTCACAGAGTATTTACATCCTTAAGAGATTTAAACATTACAGGTAATACATGATGCCATGTTACATATATATTTATATATTGGGTTTTTTTCATTGCATTAGAACTGACCAGTTTTTTCCCCCCAGGTTTTGTTTTGTGGTCTGAAGCACAACAGTGTCCTGTGAGTGAGGTCCGCATTGTCCACTCTGTGACCCTTACATCACAGAAAAGGCACTTACTGGAAAACGGATACATTTTAATTGGCTTTTTTTGTCGTTGGTTGGCATCAGGTCCCTTCTTCTGTGAGGGAGGGTTTTAAGAATACTGCTCTGTGAACTTCAGGTGGAACTCCTGGACTTTGTTCAGCAGGATCTTCAGCTTGTCCGTTGGTGGCAAGATGGTCATTCTGGGTGAAAGAGGAGTAATATTTTATATTTAACTAGAGATTGGAACTGTTAGTCTGTTTCTAACAGTTAAGAATTAACATTGTTACAATACTTTAGGACCTTTGAACTGCTATAAACGTGTAGCTCTTTCTTATTTTAGCTCAGCTGAAAATTAGGGATTTGTTGCCAGAGCTCACCTAATTATATACAACTTTGTTAGAGTGATTGTATAACCCTGAAAGCATCATCTCATCTTGTTCAATAAAGAATTTTTCAGTACTTCTAAGCTAGAAAGAAATAATCTTAGGAGATAATTTGGAGAAATTTCTTTAACTACAGCAAAAACGGAGGAAATCTCTCATTTACACAACGCTACAACAACCTTACTTTCTGTCAGAGGCTCTTCATTATACTTTTTTTGTAACTTCACTGGCATTTTAACAATACAAGACCTGTTGTGAAGAACACAGACCTCAAATGATAATTAGATTAAATTGATAATCCCTAAATATCACAATCATAAATTTAAGTCAATAAAAGTGCTCTGTACCTAAAGTGATAGGTTCCCTCCTTCTGACCAAATCCGCTCCCAGGTACGAGGCAGATTCCAGTCTCTTCCAGCATCTTCATGCAGTAAAACATGTCAGGCTCCTGTTCCATGTCCTAACAAAAAACAGGAAAAGTTTTATAAAATGAAGCTTGGTATTCTACATGTGTGGATAAAGTTTTTTTTAGAAGTCACTCTAATGAGCTTTGCAGATCTTTTGTCATTATAACTTACTTAGCAATTGGCCTTCATTCAAACTTTTTTAATTGGTTTTAGTGAATTTTCATATAAATGTATTTTTTTTTTAAAATAAATAATCTTTTTATAGAAAATTAGACCAAATTATAGCTCAAAATGTTCAATTCAGTCACCGTTTGAAGCCAGAGTTCACTGCCACTTACCACATAAAAAAATAAGTCAGTTCATTAGTCAGTTATAGTTCTGATCAACACTTCTCAAAACTCTTCAATTTAAGTCTCACTGTGTTAAGAAAGTGTTTTTCTGCAGTTTTGTCGCAGCACTTTCGTGTTCCTGTTCACCTCAGTTTTTGTGCTACAGTTCCACAGATTCCGACATATTTAGACTGAAGGGTTTTGTAAAACACTTTGACCTCAGTAGTAATTCAGTGTAGAGATAAATAAAATCTCAACTAGTTTCTCAGTAGTTCTGTTTAAAGCCCGCTGACAATAATGATGACCTAATTAAGCTCTTTCTTCATTGTATGCGAACGAGTTAGGCAACAGAGGTATTGTGGGCCGAGTCGGTGGGATTGATCAGGTGTCAGTAGGTCAGTTGACTCTGACCTTCTCCTCTGAACGGCTAATAAGCTTCTCAATGGCTCTTCTCTTCAACCCACTCTGAAACACCTACAGAGCAGTCGACTGGAAGACAAAACTGCTACTGCAAGCTATTGGAAATCATTTGTTCTCTTTAGCAAACAGTGTGGCGGATATACAGCACCATGAGCAAGTTTAATTATTTATTCTACCTCAGAGCTGTACTTCCCTTGTTGGTTTTTAATGGCAGCTCTAATTATGATTGTATTAGTACGCTGATAATTGTTGAGGGCACAGAGTAAAAAAAAAACAAAAAAAAAAACACAAGTGCATCCAAAGAATGACTGGTAGATTGGAACATATTGGTGGATACACATGACTTCTCCTTTCTTGCTGTTTCTAATCCGTTTAATAATCTTGAGACAACAATGCAATGAAACCTGAATGATTGGAACATTTAAAAGTTCAGGACTAACCGTGGCCTCTTTAATGGCCTTTTCTGGGATGGTTATGCGAGGAAAGGAGTACATAGCACCCTGCACAGGATTGCAGCTGATGCCCTGCACAGTATTCAGAACCTGCTCTGTAAGTTTGGCCTTCTCTGCTAGGGTACTTAACGTGGCTGTGCGCTCCTGGAAGCAAGGAAGAGAAAAAACATATTGTGTAAACATAAGAGAGATAATACAGGAATAAAATACAACATCTATAATGCTAAGATTCAGAGTGTTCAAATGACAGAGAATTTAAAATCGTAATTTTATGTCTATTTATGTCAAGTTGATCCAGATTCTTAGTCACCAAGGTCATTTGACCCCCATTACTCAAACAGAACTGGACTTCTGGTTCCTTGAAGATATTTCATCTCTCGTTTGAAAATCTTCTTTAGCTCTATAACAGGGATTTCACACTAAAGTGCTTCCAGGTGTAGATCAAAGCTGAGGATTGAGCTGAATCTTAAATAAATCTGTTCAAAAAGAAATAAACCAGTTTGTTTTTCTACAGTCAGAGAACCACCATAAATGGTGGCACAAATTTGCTCCTGCTTTTGGTGGAATTTCTGTATCAGATCACGTTTCACAAAGACCTGTAAACAACACAGGTCACCGTTTTGATTATTCCTGCAAGTCTATTTTATAAATGTTCTCTTAAAAGAGATGGTGTTTGTGAAAGCTCCTTATTTTGACATGCAAACAGGAGTTAGGAATGTTGTTTCCAGCAGGATTTGTAATCTTTACAGTGTTTATAAGTGGAGCTGCAAAACTTAATTGAAAACAGTGATTGTGGCTGTAACCCTACGAGGTCTGAATAACCGAGAAACTGTCTGGCACCCGGGATCACTGATCCAACCCCTATGATGCAGCCTTGATTCGACTACCTGGGTGATTTCAAAACCATTACAAGTCTTACAGCATGTGAGCAAAAACACTTCACATTTTGGTAAACATCTCAAAAAGGACAATAGTCCAAATGACTCGCAGGACAGGGTGGATGACTGGATCAGTGACTCACGTGATTCAGACGATCTTTTACTGTAATTGTAATAAACCTGAAAGTGCCAAACCATTACCAGAACTAAAGAAACATTTAGGGCGAGAGAAGCGAGGGAAACAATTTCAAGAAACAAGAGAAATCCAGTTTTACCATCTATTTGAGAACTTAGGCCTTTTGATTGGAGAAACTTTAAAATAGCTAAATAACACTAAAGGACAAATTTATAATCAACCATATTGTGCTGATTTGACTGTGCTTTTTAATTAGGAAGGAACAATTTTGTAAATGTACTACATATCACACCCCATTTTTAAATACTGACATTTGTAGGATGTCCTGAATCCTGTTTACCTTGATAAATCGCTCGTAAGAAGGTTCCCCATGTTGCGGGGGGTTGACCACCAGGTCCATTAGAGCCTGTCCTGGAACAGGAGGACATAGGCGGACCGATAACAGCTTGGTCAGCTGGGCTTTCACGTCATCGTCCATGTTTATGATCTCCATGTAGCCGCCACGGAAGCCACATCTGAGATTAGAGGTTAATATTTGACCAAGATATTAAAAAAATGCTACAAAAGATAAAGATGACGTAACATAATAATAAACAGGATTTTTGTTCAGAATGAAGAACTTACTCTCCCATGTAACACTTAGAGGTGGAGTGGAATGATGCCAATTCAACAGTTTCAGAGTATTCTGGTCCCATCTCAAACAAAACCTTCTTAAACGAGTGGAACTGACAACCCTCAGCATAAACGTTATCCTGGTACACCTGTGAGTGTGGGTCAAAAGGTTAGATAGGAGAACTGGAGGCTGGAGAACTAAAGCAGGTAATGTTTGATTTTAAGGCGCGGCAGTGCAAACAAGAATTAGATATGCAATTTCAATCGGGATTAATAAACCTTTTAAGACAAAGTACCTCATCAGCCATAAGGAAGAGACGCTCTTTAGCAGCAAATCGGATCACATCCTCAATGCACTCTCTGCTCTGAACTTGGCCTGGGAAAAAGAGAAAAAGGCCAGTTACAAACTTGTAGCTGATAAGACTTGTTCTTCTGCTGCCATCTAGTGGTGAATGTAAAATGACACAGGAAAATGATCTAACAGTATTATTAAAACTGTAATCTAATTTAACGAATAATTTTTTTAAATCCTCCTTTAAAAACATGTCATCAGCTTTGTTTAACATGGTAGAAAAGTATGTTTTTGGTTTTGGTTTTACAAAAATTAAAAGATTAGTTTATCTGGAATGAAGAGTCATAAAGAGTTACTATAATTCCAGAAAGGATCATTTACATGTTCTGTAAATATATTGAGAATAAACCACCTAAATCACAACTGAATTCATCTTTGTACAATATTAAATATAATTTACCAGTCTTTTAAAAAATACTATTATTTATGTGAAATTACTGATTGTGACCTAAAGTCCTTACAGCGATGGACCTTACAGGTAGATTTATAGAAACAGTGATAACGTACCTGTAGGGTTTCCTGGGTTGATGATACACAGAGCTCGAGGGTTGCAGTAGAGTCTGGCCTCATCCAAAGCCCGCTGCAGCTCAGTAATGTCCAGACTCCAGCACTTTTCTTCATTAAGGTAATAATTGATTTGCACAGCACCAAGTTCAGCCAGAGCAGCTGAATATAGGGGATACTGAGGTATCGAGATCATGACGCCTGTGCGCATTGTACCCTCGCCACACACCAGCAGCTTCAGCATGGTCTGAGAGTGCAGGACAGCAGGGAAAAAACAAAAACAGAAATGGTTGATTAGATAGGTTAATGGCTGAACATTTACAGACACAACACTAACAAACTATCTCTTGAAACATTACTTGTCAGTTACAGCAGAGTGCAAAAGTCTGGGATATTTTGTAAGCTGAAGGATGTGTTCTAGTTTGATTATACTTATATTGTTAATGATGATGACTTAACAATCCTGCTGCCCTTGGGTCTAAATGACGCTTGGAGCCTACACCAAGACCTCTGGGATCGTTTTGATCCTAGGACAGCAGGAGGGTTAGGCAACATGGCTCTAGTGCTTTTAGTTTTCCTTAGGACACTGGTTTTTATTTTTTATTTTATTCTATATATTTACAGTCTAGTCTTTAAACATGACAACTTACATTTTTTTAACCATTTAACACTGAACTAGGACTCATTCAAACATTAAAGAAAAAATCTCAGACCAGTAACAATTTGTCAAAGAATAATTTCAAAATAGTTTCTAAAATTATTTGTAAATAGCTGCCTTTTGCAGATATAATTAACAAAAAAATTGAAAAATACATTTGGAGACAAAGACAGCATTGCTTAAGCAAGGTTTTTCCCTTAGAGCTATTAGCCAACAATTATTATGTGAAAGAAATGAGAGGTGGCGCAAGACCTTTGCAAACCACCATTGTAATTTCATTTAAAACACCAATAAAGTATTTTCCCCAATTTTGAAAGAGCAATGAATGCTGAATTTTAGACACAAGCCAGAATAAGTGAGTTTTGCTGTACCACAATGCCGTCGCTGGCGCCTGTTGTGAGGTAAATGTTGTCTGGATCACAGGGAACACCGCCATCTCGCCGTTCGATGTAACGAGCCACATCCTGACGCACAGAACCTATACCTTGACTGGGACTGTAGGAACCTGAAGGGAAATTTTTAATTGTAGCTATAAACAAAATGAAATATCAACAGAAATATAGCACCCAGATGGTGTATAAATGTGATAATTGGCAAACAGGGTAAAATGAAGATCATTGTGGTGACACATCATAACCAATCACATTCATACGCACCCATACTGTTCCCTCCACATGAGTTTAGAATGCGACATGCTCTACTTTTAGCATCTTCTGGGAATGTGCTGTCACTCAGCAGTTCAGGGTAAGAGCAGAGAGCTAGCACCTAAAAACCAACACATGGGTAGGTATACAGATGTGAAATCAAAGAACAGATTGCAGAGTACAGTAACATAAACGAGCTCCGAGTGATCTAAAAGGAATGCTAATCAGTTTTAAATAAACAGGAAACCAAAGTTGCTATATTTAGATTAAATGTTGAGAGGAGGGCTTGGAAGCTGACCTGCCGGAAGAAAGTGATCGGCTGCTGGCCCATGGCGTGGGCGTCACCGATGTTGGCTTTAATAACCTCTGCAAAGGGTTTTTTCATCCCCTGCCAAACATAAACAAAAATGTACAAAATGTTCAGTGAAAAGAAGATTGTTGGACACATACATGCATACATTTTCACATACAACACATCTGCAACCGATGCTCCCACTACAATTAAATGGAACAGCATGACTAAATACTAGTACAAAAAAAAAAGGTTTTCAAGGAACGTATGTACAAGAAGACTGAAAGAACAGCCCTTCCACAGCATTTATCAAGCTGGTGTTCACTTAAACTATTACCTAAACTATTAATGAACTTTCTACTCACTTCACTGTCTGTTAAATGTAGTTTACTGAATGTTATTCTAAGTAAAATGTGTAAAACAGTCACGTGAAGCAAATTATTCATAGATGTACTAGTGAGAAGAAAATATTTCACATCTAGATTAAAGAACAGAGTGTTACACAGCTCCTTTGCTCCACGCCCGACACAAAAAAAATTACAGTAGCACAGTTTGTTTAGTGGGTGTTTAATTGCTCCTTGCGCAGCTTTTTTCATTTCCTTTTCTAAGATACACCCAACTCAGGAAGCACAAAGAAAACAAGAAGACAGATTATGATATTTGGAGAACTAGGGAATGTCTGCAAAAATACCCAATCACTTCCAAAATGGAGTTTCTACATCAACTAAATATTGTGTAACTTTTCAGGGCAATTACTTTGGATATGAACTACAGCTTGGTTTATTTGTAACAGTCATGATAAGGACAGATTGTGTGAACATTGGGTCAAGGTTGAAACCTGAACAAACCATCTTATCATACAGTTAACGCATTACCAAAAAGACATACATGAGGCAGAAGCCTTTAACTGCCTTGCTTTAATGTTGTTTGATGAAATGCAACAAGATGCATGAAATGAAATGTCAGCAAACCAGTTCATAAGGAGAGTTCAGAGTATTCAGTTACTATCCGCCTAAAATTAAAAAAATATTCAATTACTATCCTCCAGGCCAATGAAATAATATTTGTGAAAGATAATCTCTGGGACAGCTGACAGCACAAACACAAGCTGCTCACGTCAGGTATTATACACACAGCATGACACTGCAAAGAGGACACCAATGGAACCTCATAAACTCTGACATCCTGTTTGTTTGATTTGGACAGTCCACTGTTGAGTTCTTCTCACTCCATCATTGGTCACACTTATGAGGCGTCGCTCAGGCTGAGCCAATAACATCTAAAAACATAAAGAACTCCCCCTTGTGAAGGAACCTTTCCATTCATGATGGTGGGGGGCATTTTGGAAACAAGCCAAGCTCTGTTCCATGGAAGCGCAGATGTTTAATGACCTCCCATCACTAATAATGCAAGCACTGTCCCTTTATTTGGACAACATATGGGGAAAGAAGCTAACAAAATTAAATAGCTTTGTGTCCGTCACCATGGTTACACACAAAAGATTCTCATTCCTTATCAACTAGGGGCTCATTAAAGACAAAACAAAGAACGCAATGTAACAAACTGCACATCAAGCCTTTATCAGAGCTCTAGTTGAATGGTACAGTACACTGGGTCAGAGTCTGTGCAAACGCTGAACAACTCATGCTTTGTAAAATAAAAAAATCAAAAACCAACACAACACCTGCACTGTCTCAGCCCTAAAAAACTAAGTGTGTCGTAACAGGAGTAGAGAACTGCACTGTACCTTTGGGTGTTTTTAGACATGGACAAAAGAGCAAAACAATAATGACCTGTTTCTAAAAGTAACCCAACACTATTCAAAACAAAGCTGATAAAGTGGAGAAAGGTTTGTGCTAAAGTTCAGTAGTTCTATAAAGTACTAAATAACCTGAGAGAACTGAAAGTTATTACAGAGCCATGTGGAAAAAGAAACTGTTGAACTTTCTCTGTCCTAGATGAGAACTCAATAGTTATCCTGAGCTGCAAAATATTATGAGCTTTGTAGCACTTCTCTAAAAACGCACCAAATCCCTCAAGTCCCTGCCTGGGTTTTACCAACTGGTAATGTCTTCTGCTTTTTAAGCACTGAAAGATGAGGAACACCTGGTGAAACTCTTGTACGTTTCAGAAAAATAAATACCGGTAAATTACCTGGAAAAAGGCCTAGTAAAAAAATCAGATCAATAAAGAATGGGATCAGCTCAGGACAAGGGCTCAATGTAAACAGAAAATAACATCTTTGGGACCAGTGAACCAGCCGCTTAAAAAGGTTACCACTGTAATTACAGTCCCTGCTGAGCCACACTGCAGAACCCGTTCACATAATCATTCTTTCCTGAGCAAAGCAGGAGGGAACAGTTTTTTTTTTACACCAGATTGCACTCAGTACACTAGCAGCTGCCACATCACCCTAAACAGAGAGAAAGGAAGAGACTGTAATCGCTTGTCACCATAAAACTCAAATTGTCATTGTTAGAAATTTGTGATAAACACTGAAAAACAAACTCTATATTTCAAATGAAGACATTTTCTCATATTCAAATACTGTATTTATGAATTACAGAATCGCAAGCTTAATATCGATAACATAGAAAACAGAAACAAGTGTTTTAATTTAGGAGAATCATTACGAGGACAACCTATGTATGCATCACTTGAATCATGACAGTAAGCACCACTAAAAGCAGGAATAACAGAAATGGTAAAAAAAAAAAAGCATTTTTAACACATAATAAACAAAGATCTACTCTACAGTATCAACTCTGATCATCCTGATCAAGACAGGCCACGTTTAGAAATGAATAACTAACTGATGGACTTTGATAAGTGGGTGTCTGACTAACCTATGAAGAGAAAACAGACTGCGCTTCCTTTATGTTACTGCTTTAAAGAAGACAGCCAATAAATGGAAGTTTGGCCAGAAAACACTTCAAGTCATTAAAGAGATGAGACATACTGAACTTGAGTTGAATGAGTGGAGAGACGGAACACCGCTGAGGACACAGATGGTTTTAATATCAGGCGGCCTGTTACACAAACCTCACTGAGCTCCCGCTCCAGCTCCACGGCCCTCTGCACGATGGGCCCCCGCACGGCGTACTCCACCTTCTTCACGGTGGGGTTCATGGTGTCGATGGTCAGCACCTTGGCCCTGGACATCCCGTTCTCGGACATCTTCGCTTTGGGAAGTCCACGTCGCGTGGTACTCAGACTCGATAAAGCTCTGCCGGTGAAAGAGGAGGACAGAGGAGGAAAAGTGAGTGACCGGTGCGATCCACCGCCACCACCCGCTATCAGCGCCTTCCAAGCCGGCGTGAAGAGGCGGAGGTTGGGGGAGAGCAGCTGCAAGTGCGTGGTTGACATTTTTTTTACGCGGCTCTTTAAAACAAAAAATAATATATATATATATATAAAAGAATCTGGTTCGCCGTAATAATAGCGACAGGAGGGAAATCAAAGCTGTGTATTTTTTTGGCACCGTGGCTCTCCTTAAATGACTCGGACCTTTGGACTACTCGAAAAACCGGATTCAGCAAATTTGCGTAATAAATAAAAAAGTTGCGCTCGGTAACTGAGCAAGCTTCGCGCTCCTTTACGAAACGGTCTCTCTCTAAAGTTTCGTGGTCGTGTGGTAAAGTTGCGGCCCTGCCCCTTATTCAGCCTCATGAGCACCGTTATCCCGCCCCGGTTCGTCTCCCCCACCCCCACCGACAGGCTGCCACTTCAGGTTAGAACCACATTAAAGTGGCTCTAAAACAACCGAAACCTGCAGGTTTATTTCCGGGCTCCGGGTTTTGAACCTCTCCTTTTGTTCCAAGGAAGGGTTGGGTGGAGACCCTGATGCTGCTGAGCTTCATTCTTTTCATTTCACAGGAACCAACAATGATGTTTCTCATTAGATCATTGAAAGCACTCAGCTGTGCTGTTGGGGGTATAAGGAGGGACCACTGGTTTCAGGTCATCCTCTCACTTAAACTGGGATTAGTTTCCCAGAAACTGGGATTGAAGAGCATGTGACTGATGATTAACCAGGGTCAGAGAGAGCTAACCTGGATGTTACGAAACTCTGGGGGAAAAAAAGAGGTATCTCGAGTTTTTCTTAAGTTAAAAATACAAAAATCATATATTTTCAGTCAGGGTATGCATTTCCAAATTTGCTCATAGTGCTTAAAACATGTACAAATTGTACCAACATTTATTTGCATGGATTAGTTTTTAAAAATTGTGCATTTTGAATGAGAAAACTGTATCTAGAGGCTTGTTTGTTGCATCAGATGCTTTTCACTATTTAAGATGATTTCACCTGCTCAGCTGCTCTGAATCCCCTTCAGAGGCCTTTTGTTTCAAAATAGTATGAACGCTGATTCAGCATTCACTGTTTTCCAGTTGTGTTGTTTTTTAGTATAATTGTTTGCAATTTTACTACCACTTCTGAATATTTGAGCATTTAGCCGTTCATACATCAAAATGTTTAGTTCATTCAGGAGACAAGTGTAGCCTAATTAGTTTTTTGTATTGTTCAAAATTTTTAACTTATTTTATAAATGCAATACATTTAGATTGCTTTGATTCTTTCAATATCATTTTTTTTTACATATTCTACTTTGTTTTAAGGTATTTTGCTACTTTTAGATCCTATTCTGTAACTTTCAGTTACCATTTTGTAATGTTTAGCTAAGTCCTTCAGTACTTTTATGAATCTTTTAGTTACTTTACATTTAGTTAGCTTTTTGTTCATCAGCACTCAGCATTCCCACTGCATTTTTGCAGAAAATGTCATTTCTCAACAGAAATTGATATGTAAAAAACTGTTGCAAACTAAATTTATTTTAAACAAATCAAAAAGCAGAACAAACTACTTTAAATACTCACAGTTAATATCAGAGTGACACACTTTTCACAGCACAACTTAGGTACATATGAGAATTCCAGTCAGACCAGATTTGCTAAAACCGAGACAGCTTCAAAGCTATTGTAGTAAGAATAAATGCAAAGGTAATTTATCTTCAATTGTAACAAAAATAATAAAAACACTTACACTTGTGTTCATTTCTTTTAAATTAGTGCTACAAAGGTAGGTAATTACCCCTGTAAGAACTGTAATAAATTTCTTTGATTTGGATTGGTAAAATAATAATTGTTTACAAAATCAACAATGGAAACTGAATTTTTAGACAATTGTATAATTTTCCATTCAGGAATAAAGAAAAACCAAAACATAAATTTACATAATAGGTCATTTTAACTTTTCATGTTCTAAAATGTTTTCATCAAGTCTCTGCAGTAATACACTTAAACTTTTAAAAAACAAGGCTTTAACAATTCAATTAAAACCCTGTGGCTGAAACTATATGAGAGAGAGTTTGTGCTGCTACTGTACGCAAAGCAAAGGTGGGCACAGATGGTGACACAAGCAGGAAGAGCTGGTGTTGTGGTGTCTGAAGTCCAAAGCTTTTACATTCTTCTGTAACTAGATAGCACTGTTGAGGCTGGTGGGAGAACCCGAGGAAAAAGTCTTCAGTTTTGCCTCTCAGAGCCCCCTCCTCCATAGATGCACATGTCTCTTCCTGGGTGAAGTAGCGGGATATGCAGAAGATATAGAAGACCTTTAGTAGCTCCCAGCAGCGGGTTTTGGAGAGTAAAGGCAGATGATGAGTGGAAGTCTGCACACAGGAGACTGAGCGACGGGTTTCACGGTTAATAAGAAGGAGTGCCAGCACATCGGGCTGCAGGGAGACAGATCCCGGCATGCAGCGCTCTCCAACAGCCAGGCAGTTTCTCAAGGTCTCTACCAGGGGTGACCAGAACAAACCTACCAGCTCAGTCTCAGCTTTGTTCAAGGGTGGGGTGGGACCACACAAAGCACACACACTTGCACCTGGGAGTAGTCTGAAGCAGAGCAGGCGGTGGGCAACAGTGGGGCTGCCTTGAGG
The DNA here is from genome assembly GCA_034783495.1 of Millerichthys robustus. Taxonomy (NCBI): domain Eukaryota; kingdom Metazoa; phylum Chordata; class Actinopteri; order Cyprinodontiformes; family Rivulidae; genus Millerichthys; species Millerichthys robustus. Next base: position 6,048,070 of record JAVKLF010000064.1, on the reverse strand, counting down.
AAGGAAAACTGGGTAATCACAAGAGGATGATCCAGAAGCAGATAAGGTACGCATCAGAGCAGAAAGTAGAACGACCTCCTGTGGTGCCAGGCGCCACCACTTTTCTGTTGCTGCAGCTATGCGCCCGTGGACAAAGAGGCAACTAAACTCACTGTCAGCTGCCTGAGCAAATCCATCAACAGCCTCCTGGAGCAGATTGAGGTTCGGTGGCAGCAGTGAATCAGCACAGTGTGTGAGGTCTCCAAAGATACCTGGTTGCTTCTCTTCGAGCAGCTGATCGATGAGGCTGAAGCAGGACCTTAGGTCCCTCTTCAGTCTTTCGACATTCCTGACATTTGCCAGCTCATCCTGGCCCAAAACCAGCACCATGCAGTTCCACGCGTTCTCAAGGAGGCGTTGCAGGTGGATCTCCTCCTCTTTATGTCCACCATCTCCACTCACAGCGATGAGCATCACACTGTCGTGGAACACTCTCCACATCACCTTCCCCCCGTCCTCTGTGCTGCAGCAGGACAGCAATGCTCCCTGTCCTCCTCCGAACATGTGCACGCCGTTCAGTGAGCCGATGACAGAAAAGGGCAGCTGTTGTTTGGAGGGCCCTCGGGTAAAAAGAGGAACCCCGCTGTCGGCTGTGAGGCAGATGAGCTGAGTTGAGCCATCCTGGAGCATCTTCACGTTTCAATTCAACAAACTCATATGCTAGCTGTGACAGAACAATAAAGTCATAACCGGTTTTATTGAGCCGGGATGTGTCAGCAAGGAATTCGATAAAGTAAATACTCCCCAATGTTGCATCAGCTTAGCCGTTAGCATGACGTAAATAAATGACAAGACCGAGACAAAACACGAGGCTTCCAACCATACTATACTAAATGACCACACACAGACCAAATCAATTCATTAACCACAACCTTTTGTTGTAGCCATAACGTGCTAGGTTAACAAATTAAGTTACCGTCGTTTCCACAGTAACGCCGTCCCATGGTTCATTCCACCAGTGAATGCGGTGTCATTCGGCTGGTCGAGTAGCAGTTACACGTTACGAGCTCTGGTTTACCAGCTAAAGAAGCGGGACCCGGCGACAGACCTGGGTTCAGTACCCAGAGCTCATCCTAGAAACGGCGCTCTGGTACACGCAACACGCATCAAGCCGCTAATTCACATCTCGCGAGAGAGGAGCTTGAGAACTTGGCGGCCTCGTGAGCAAAGGACGCCGTAGTGATGCATTCAGGGTTTAATGGGAAACCACGATATGTCGAAAACTATTGTGTGATTTTGAGCAATATTATTTTGTATATAGTCTTACTGCTTTGAAGAACATTGATTCAGTGTTGCTGTTTACCTTCTGAATATTAACCTTCATCTTAAGATCTATGCAACAAATACTATCAAAAAAGTATTTTTTTAAAGTCCCTTTATTCTCAAATTTTTATTAACTTTTAAAAGTAATACTCTGTAGTTGTAACTTCATTTTCTTGTATGCAATCTTGAGATATTAGGATGAGGCGTTCGTAGGCTTTTGGAATATTGTCATGCATATGTAAATTTTCAGCATTTTGACCCATTTTCTTTCTCATAAACATGACACTTTTGAATTATCCATTAACAATTTAGACTCATTTGTGATCTTTTATAGCAATGGCTAAATTTAAAATAAGCACTCAGGTACAGACTTTTCTGTGTTTAGGTAATAGGTTTATAGTTTTTCAATGCTTCACACTTCAGATGAGAGCAGCTCTGTTTTGTGCAAGTAGAAACCTTGAAATCACCATGCCCATACTCAGCAAAAAAAAAAAAAGAAAAAGAAAACACAAAGATTTCAAAAAGGTTTTATTTAATACAAAACATCCAGAATGGTTATGCCTAAGACAGAGTAATAAAAAGGCACAATAATTTGTTTTAAAAATCCCACAATGCCATAAAAAAGGTTTTCTATTCTATTAGCTACTATTGGTAACAATAACACCTCTTCATTTCTGACATGATTCCATAGTTCTTTACATTTCACAGATCCTGTGGCAGTATAATGGCTTGGCATGGAACAGTGCACCCTGAAGCATCTGTAGAACAGAGGTAAAAGAGTAGACATTGGATATGGGATTTTATTTTGCTTTACATAAAATTTGAGAAATTGGAGCCGATGCCAATATATTTACATATCTATTGTAAACACTGTGATATAAAGAAAATTATGATAGAGTTCAAAGAGAAAGTTTCTGTAAGACTAAAACTTTTCTTTCAAAGAAAATACCTTAAAAATAAACCTTACTTTAGCTTTTTTCTGGATCTTACAAATGTTTTGGTACTGTGTGTCAGACAAGAGCCTGTGTGCAAATGGGTTCAGTGTGTGGCTGAACTTGCCAATATATATTGTTGTTTCACAAGAAAATGCAGACCCGCTTTGGCCTGAAGGGATTGGTGCTGGAGGACATGCCAGTGAGCAGAGGGTCCTGCAAGGCATTCTGCATGCAAAACTGCTGAAGGTCTACAGCCGCCTGGGAAACCTGGAACAAGAGAAAATCCATTTATGTGTTGTTGCACTGCCTAAATTTATAAAACATGTAGACAATTTCTTTATTTTCTGGCTGGAGATTTTATCATTTCGTGGAAACTAGAATAAATGGTACTTGTTCGAAATGTTCTCAGTAACTACATTTTAACTGAAAGTTAATGTACAATGTGTTTCACCCTTAGATTACAGTAGTTTATTACATTATTATATTACTTTATACCCTATGTGTTCAAAAGTAAAAGAAAGGCAGAAAATATATTGCAAGAAAATGTTATCTCCCCCCCCCCACACACACACACACCAAACTTTAAGGAAGACAAGTGGTTTTAAATTATCAGAAAATATCAAAACTTTTGAAATCTGATCTTAATTTGTCATTTTAGATCTATTTTTCAATCAAGTTGAACAGAATGTTGAATTCATTTGAGTATTGTTGGATTTTTCTGATATGCACTTGCCAAGAGGCTGAAAAAAAATCTCTATCACACTAATCAGGTTATTGTTTTCAGTCTTTGACAGTGAAGAGCAGGTCTATTCCTCTTTGAACATCGTGGGACTCTGAACTCTCTTCTGATTATTGTGTTTTTGACATTCGTTTCAAACGATTTTTGTGTGATTGAAAATACTGAATGCAATATTTTGCAATCTGTATCTATAGTAGATATGGCAGACCTTACACCAAACCATGGAAAATACTGGAATTTGTAAGCATTTTACTTTGGGAGTCCCAAGTTACAAATCAATTCAAATGATCTTTTATGACATCTGAGATGCTAGTAGCAACTAGTATACAATGTTACAATACATGCTTCGTAAGAGATTAAATGGCCGTTTTATATAAATATCCAATTCACACGCCTACTAGCGTAGCACCAGCTAGCCTTGTTAGCTAAATGTAATGCTTTTATCTCCCACATAAACAGTAAAACTCCTCACCTTAACTCTGTTGACGCTCGCCTCAAAACGGAGCTGTCGTACCACCTTTTTCATGGCTACGAGGTTTGAGGAACTGGACATTTTAACTCGAGTTGTGTTGGTTTACAAACAAATTAAGCCGTGTGGGTGCGCTCTTCTGCTACAAAAATAGCAAAGATGAGAACATCCGGGTTGTTCTTGCAGTGAGCATATACAGACAACAGGGGGCGCCAAATCAAAAAGGAAAAAGTACTTTTATTTAGCAAAAATGTCATTTGATGTAATCATTATGTAATTTAATTCAGATCTAAGATATATATTTAAATATGTCACAGTAAAATTCCTAAAAGTGATTTCTTCATACAATATGTTTACCTCACTGTATAGTTGATGATCACACCTTATAATCTAAACTGTCAGTGTTGATCAATGAGAGGAAGACACAAATAGTGGCAGACTGTATAAAGTGCTTCGGAGAATGATGTGCATCTGTGAATAGACTTGCTTGTTGTTGCTGATAGATCCAGGGATCAATGCTAAAGTCTACTGAATAGAAAAATCTTTTTTTTTAAATCCAGCAAAACAGGCACTGATGCTCCTTTAAGCAAGGTTGTCTTCTTCACCAAATGTGAAAATACTCAATTTATCACAGCAAAGAGCTCTTTTAGAATTGACCCGTGTTTCTCTGTCTTCAAAAGGGCTGGACTCAGACCAGCTTCCTCTACTTGAGGGTCTTGGGGAACTGAAAAGGGAAGGATAGATGGGATTAATAACTTAAAATCTTTTAAATGATACAAAATACAGAGCTGTACCTGCTTTCTGGTATGAGGCGGAGTGTCCGATAAAGTTCAGTAGTAGATGGCGTAGTAGTGCTTCGTGAAGGTTTAGGAGTAGAAAATGTAGTGTATGTGGAGGACTTTGTCTTCTGAGCTTTCACAGAAGACACACTAATCTCTGGTTCACTTTCTGACATAAATGACATAATGTAGTTAAAAATCAGTACATACACACCATTTTATGTAATACACTAACTTACTAATTGATAAGGCACTTTGACAATCTGATGAGGACCATCTCCTGCGATCTGTGAAAGGAGTCACGTTTAAAAAATGATTCTTCAGCCAAGCAGCGCGGTCCTCCTCAAAAGCCCTTTTCTGTGGAACAGAAAACATGATGAGCAAAATGACAGCACACATGTTGAAATAATCTGCGGTAAGATATCAACAGGAGAAAATACCTCTCGGCCGAGGCGAATAGCAGCCTCGGTGAAGTTCTTCCTCTCTTTCTCAAAGTTTCTCTTCTGCTCCTCAAAGAGCCTCCACTCCACTTTGAGACGCTCCTTCTCCTCTAGTGTGTAGCAGTCATTAAGAAGAGCCGCTGTCTCATCATCAAATGATGTATGTAATTGTTGCTGGAAAAGAAAACAATTATCCTTCCACTGTAACTAAGAATTCTGTCCTTTAATAGTTTTCAGTCATGTATGACTACTATGACTACTCATCAAGGTGTTAGTAAAAGAAATACATTTAATTAGATTTTATCAATAAAAAAATAGCACCAGATTCTGACCTGAAGAAGTTGCTGCTGTGCATGGATAAACTCCTTGCATTGCAGGACCTCCCTCCTCATCCTCTCCATCTCATCTTCATGAGTCTCTAAAGGGATCATCTCTTTGTTGCACTCCATGTGGTTCTGCACTTGAGAGGCTGAGCAAACAAAAAACTGTTACGGATTCCCTTTTTTATATATTAAATCAAAACAAATGAAGTATAGAACCTTGGTTATCTAATTTTTCCACGTGATTCTTCAGTTTCCTCCACTCCTGACGAATGCCGTTGATGAGCTGCTCCCTGACATGCTCACAAGATTGGTCCAGAACTTCCCTGCTGGAGTCCCCCGTCTTCTCATCTCCATCTAAATCCACCTTTAGCGGAAAAAAAACAACAACAAAAAAACACATTTTTATATATAATTGTAGAACAATATTCTAGGAAATAATCTTTAGTTGATCTTACATAAAGAACAGGGATTTCTTTGTTTCAATTGGAAACTTCTCATCAAAGAGGTCAGGGATCACATGTGGGGTACCCCAAGGTTCAATCCTAGGACCCCTCTTATTCAATATTTATATGCTCCCACTAACTCAGGTTATAACAGGAAATAATATTAGCTACCATAACTATGCAGATGACACACAGCTCTACATTACAATGTCACCA
>JAVKLF010000064.1:5989884-6000292 GCA_034783495.1 Millerichthys robustus | reverse complement strand
AAAACACAACCCCCCCCCCCCCCAAAAAAAAAAAAAAAAAAAAAGAAAGAAAATAAACTTATTTGAATCGATTCAATAAAAAAATAACAAATATAGACAGGCAAAATCAAATATCTTAAATAGAAAAAAACTTCAATTGTATGTGACATAGCAAAGCAGTAACCCTTTAAGCTCATTCAATCCCAAACATTCAGACTCATTCACATTCTTTCATTTTCACCCTTTAGGACGTCGCCTCATACAGACTTCACTTCAGAGAAGCTGAAATTGTTTTCATACTCACACATTACTTAGAAAAAAAAAAGACTCCTGATGCCTCCTAATGCTCAAACCGCAGAGATCCATAAGTCAGTAAGAGCGTCACAAAGAGAAAACGCAGGCCGCAGCGTGCAAACAAGTTGCTCACCGAAACCTCAGAGCTCAAGTCCAAGCTCAAACTCTGCTCCGAGCGGTAGCTCAGCTCGCTCCACCTCCTCCTAAACTCCCCTTTGAGTTGAAGGGTGTGGACTGGAGTCAAGACTGTGACCGTGGAAAAGAAAACGAGTCCACATCATTCACACAAAGTTTTGCCTCTTGACAAAACCACACCCAGGAGAGGGGGAGAGGACTCAGAAAAGGAAACACTGAAGTATTTCCCTAAATAACAACACTGAGAATAAAGAGGGAGGGGAGGGAGAGTGCAACTGAGGAAACTGCTGGTTTCAGGGTCACTCAGAGCCTCGTTGAAAAAAACAAAACAACTGGGAAAGAAACGCCGCCGCTGAAGTGGTCATTTCAGGATGTTTGTGTTGTTTGTCAGAAGCTCTGCAAAATGGCGGCAGGTGAGCTGTGGTGTCAACCAGCAGATAAACGGGATGAATTCGTGCCTCCACATGCTCCTCTCTGCATCTGGCCACGTTGTATTTGAAATCATGTGCATACGTTGACGTGTGTTTGCGTAGGCCCTGTCGCGGCTGCCCCAGCATTCATCTTGATGGCTAACAGCTGCCATCTCTTTCCTGTCTGAGTGGGTCCACAATCCCAGCTACAAATGTAGTAATCATACAGTACGCCTACATCTGTTTGCCTTTAAACCAACACATATGTGATCCCAGAGCAATCTTTCAGCCCCCGCCGTTTATTTGATCTCACTTTGTTATAAACTACAAGGCCGCTTTTGGTGGCTGCTTTCATCCAGAGGGATTTTTACAGAGTCATGAAAGCAAAGCGTGGAATGTCGGGAATCAAACTCAGCTCCGTGTTCAGCCTTCCTAATACACGCTGGAGCTTAATCATATCCACAGCTATGGACTCATTTAGAACTAAGATCAATAAACACAAGCAAGAGGTAATCCAAAGTTCCCCTCTGAGGGTTAAAGTAGTCACATTCAAGTTTGAAACTTAATGAAAAAAGAACTTAATTTGTCACCATCTCGGTCGGCTTGGACGAGCAAAACAGAAATATTGATCTTAAACAGCTTTTTTAAAATTACATAAACACATAGTTTCCAATTAAAAATCAATGTATTTTTTGGGGAGTATTCACAACAAAGCTTCTTCTGGTTTTCAAAAAGAAGACAACATAAAAGATGTTGACGCTGTCTTTGAAAGCGTTTGTTGTGATCAGGTTTGGACAGAATTGCATTAAACGTTCAGAAGAATCAGCTTTATGTGGATTTGCACACAAACAACAGCTGTTGGAAGAAACAATTTTAAAGCTATTCAAAACGCATTTTCCCCCCTCTTATTGCCAGCGACCACGTGTTCATTTACCTACAGAAAGAGCCGAAGTTACAGAAAACAGGTCCTCAGTGTCAACGGCTGTGGAAGAGTAGTTCGTGAAAAAAATCTGATGATTTTGATGCTTTCATGTTTTCCTCCTTGGATTTGATGATGAAGGTGTGCAGGTAAAAGGGTTTTGTTCATATTGAGCGCATACCCGCATTTCAGAATTGCATGAACCATTTCATGAATTCAGGATAACCTTTTCTGATTTTTTAATTCATAATTTGCAGCAAAGAATTTCAAGCTAACTTTTATTAGCCCTTTGATTGTAAAATGGTGAATTTGTTGTTGAACCACCTCTTCAAAACCTCATAAAGATCAAAGCAAAATATCAACATTTGTATTTTCCCCATCTAAAATATGAATCAGATGCTAATTATCGTTGTCTACATTTAATAGTACCCAGTTACTAAAGTAAAAATAATGTCATTTTAGGTTTAATCCACATGCAAAGTTTTACTGTCAAAGCAAAGAATACAAGCAAAAGTGACAAATTTATAACTTTGCTGTGAAAGTAACGCTTTTGTTTGACTTAAACATGTGTTTTCCTGCAAGTTTCCTTGGCTTTGGACTTCAACGCAATTATGGAAATGTACTCGAAATCATTCATAAAAACACTGGCACTGAAGCCAGAGTTGGCCTTGGCCATTAGTTTGTATTTATGACCAAATATTATGTTGCCAGGGAACAGGCTGCTCGTTTTAAAGTTATCACATTTACATCGGCAGCTCGAACGAGCGGCAGCAATGTATATGTCACATCCCATCTGCTGCATCGTCGAGACATGAGGGGAAACACGGAAACGTGTTCTGGGAAAAGTTACAAAAACACTGCCACTGGTAGTTCAGCTGACCCCCGTCAGGGATATAAAACCAGTAAATGGTGTTTATTTGTCTGCTTGGATGTAATTTACTGTGACTAAATGGATCTCGTGATGTTGACAAAGCCTTTCCAGGGAACCATATAAGGGGGCTATCTTGCCAAGGATGGCTCTAGAAACAAACTTTAAAAAAAGTGTTATTTGTTCTGGCAGGTTGCCCAGATAACATGTGAAAACAAAGGGAGCTTTCGCGCTCGCTGTCAGTAACATGAGACAGACGGCGAGACAGGCAGTTCCACCAGGAAGACTTTCACCTGTGGCCGCAGATGAAAGCGAGTGCAGGGAGAACTGTGCCAAAACCAAAACAAACCTTTCACATATCTGACCGTTTTGTTTTTCACTAAGCTTGTAGTTTTTCAGTAGTAAGTGATCTGTGTTAAGTTGAAACAGTGTATACTTTGTGTGTGTGTGCGTATGTGTTCCTGCTTCCCTGTGTATGAATGAGTCATCCCGGAGTGACCCCACCCTATGTGGGCGGTTGACTTGGCGGGCTGGGAGTACTTGGCCTCTGTCAGTCTGCCTAAACCAGAGAGGACAGCTCACATAACTGAGCTCTTTGTTTCAAATGTCACTCCTCTCAAAGGAAGAGAAGGGATCTCAATGCATGTGACTCTGTCCACTTTTTCTGTGGCTTTGTGCTGCCCGACACACACAAATATCACAGAAGTTGCAGATAATAAAGCTTCATTTAACAAATTTGCTTCAATTGCATTTAAAATTGTGTCATTGTGTGAGTTAAACGTGAAACCACATGGGTATTGTTTTATTGTCGTTTCGTGCTTTACTTTCCGGTGCACGTGACCGAAACAAATTGGACTTAGCGTGGATTAGCTGTGGGTCAAAAACGAATAAAGAAAATAAAACCATGTGATAACACACTATCACTAAATTGTCCTTGTAGATATAGTTTTATGCCTCTAACTTTGTGTAAAGTGATGTTTCTTTTTCTTTTCACAACTCTAGTTCCAAATAATGTTTAAAATCAAATTCTTTGAACACATAATATTTCCCAAAGTAAACCAGTCTTACTGGCTCTTGTTTAATTGTGTTTTCATTGTGACAGCTGCTCTTTTAATAGTTTTGCTGTCATAAGCAAATAAAAATATTCCTAAAAACAATAAAACTGCTCAGTTTTCTCAGCATTGTCAGTTTATGGTTTCTGTGTGACTGCTAATTAATATTTGTGGTAAGCATTGTTTGCATGTATGAGTATTGTTTTACTGTATTAACAAAACTAACGCTATTCTTTTTTATATGACCATTTTTACACCTTTAAACCTGCTTTTTTTACCCACATTTCTACTCAAACTCCCCATCAGCCTTTCAATGATTGACAGAGTGTCAGGAGTCAAACAGGAAATGTGTCATAAGTGAAGCATGACCAAGGTGTGCATTTCTTTTGTTGTTTTCACATCTTAAATGATGAAAACGGTTAAAAAGGTTAACTGTTATCAATCTGGGCTGGTGGTAAACCTGCAAGTTCATTCTTTTAGTGAAATGAAAATTAAAGTTTAGGCAAATTTTATTCAACATTTTACTGAAGCCTTTGTGGTTTGCAGCCATGTCTACGGGTAAAAATAGGATTTCTGGTCAACTTCATGTCACAAAATACCACTCAGATCAAGATTCATTCCACAAAAAACGAAACAGAATACAATGTTTTCAATGATCACGTTTCTGAAAATACACATCACACTGCAGCACAGAGATGAACCAAAACCTAACCATACCACAAAAGCAGAAATGTATTTTTTTGTGTAACTAAAAGTTTCTAGTTTCTATTGACATTTAACAGATTTTGTGAAAAAAGAAAGAAAAAAAACTCACCAGATTATCCTATAATACTTGTGGGATTGAGTTTGTTAGTGTAATAATAATTTCATTCTACTTTAGGAATTTTTTAAAAAGCTTGATAATTTACCAAGAAAGTCAAGAATGCATGTATATATTCCAAAAACCTTCTAAGGTTAATTATTTCTTAAACAAAAAAGAGAAACCTTTCACTGAGCACATAAAGAGCGCCGACGCCTACAGGCTCACACACCTCACCGTGGAGCTTCTTGCTTTTCAAGGTTCAATTTCTTTGTCACAGAAAATAATTCCTGCAGAAGCACTCATGAAACCTTAGAAGGATAAACATTTCTGGACGTTATTCTAGTTTAACTGAAATAATTTGTGTTCATGTTAGACACATAAAGGAGAGAGTGTGGAGATTAGACATATCGGATGCAAACAAATGAATCAGGTTGTTGCATGTTTTTAAAAAAACAAACAAATTTAGGTTTATTACAAAGAAGATGCTAAAACCCTGTGGTTTGAGATATTTAAATGAAAACATGATCATAATGAAATAAACGGCAATAAAATGAATTTTGGCATCAACAGTTAAGTTAATAAGTTCTAATGATGTGTTTTGATGATGTTGCTTTCACCCACAGCCCATCTGAAAAAAAAGATTTCTGTATTAAACTTGGCTCGGCTCAGGTCAGTCTGCCCCAGGACAGCTGTGGCTACAATGTAGCTTATCACCATCAGTGTAATGGATCCTTCTGTGTAAAGCGTCTTCGAGTGTGCAAAAAAGCACTATATTAATAATAATAATAATAATAATAATAAACTCGCTACTGTTTGAGCTAAAAGTTTTAATTGCAGTAATTTTTTATGGGGTTTTAGAGATCCAGATCAATTTTTATCAGATAAAAGTCTAATCATAGGTCTGGTTCCTAAAATTTAAAACCTAACAAACCAAAAATAAGTTTTTGAATTAATTTGTGATGTTTCATTGTACAGTGGGTAATTATAATAACTACTAATAAGTACGGTTTGTACAGATTTTTTTTTGCAGGACGATGAAGGGTTGAGTTGTGTATTATCTGTCAAGCCCCGCCATGACTTTACTTGTGTTCATGTCATGTCATGTCTTTTAATTAAGATTGAATGCAGCAATTGGTGTCGGCATCAGGCCACAGAGGGTGTTGTGTTACACTCACAGATGAACACAGCCAGGTGTTAACGCTCCATAGCCTGAAAAACCTCAAAGTCTGAGGAGCTGCTGAGAAGTTTCACGTGAACTGCGTGAATTTCTTTTGGTTTGTTTCTGTCAACAGATTGCTAAGATTCGTAAGAAAATCTGTTGCAAATAAAAATCACATCTGAAAGGCAGACAATGAAAAGTTTGCTTTTACAGCAGCAGAGGGTCAGAAAGCAAAATCATAGTTTGCCAAATAAAATAAACTCCTGTGATGAAAGAAATGAAATCGGGAAACAAGAAGCTGCTGTTTGAGTAGCTGCTCGTGGTTTTACATCTTCTCCTTTGTTGTTTCATCTGAACAGACACAATAAAGACCAGAATGGCCAACTAGCAAAGGAAACCAAGCAAGCATGCAGCCATGTGGGCCTCTTAATTTCCCTTTATTGCTTACCATTAGGTCCTGGTCTGGACTGACACACCAGCAGCTGCTCGGCTCCGAAGACGTTTTGTAAAAACTTTGTGTACCATTTTCTATCTGTTGTCACTTTCAATCAATGTGTGCATTGCTCAGCCAGGGCTTTACTTCCACGACCCAATGTGAAATGCTGAAACAATAGGCACAACAACAACAAAACAACAGGCACCAATAAAAGTGCAGGAAAGTCAATAAATTATTTTGCACGTTGAAAGTCCCACACATGCAGGTATTTTCGAACCCTGCACAAAACTTAACAATGCAGTTTTATTGGATGTGAGTTTGGGAGCAGGGAAACATTAAGCTATCCCAGTGCCTAATGGCATGTGAATTATGAAGACAGGAAGGTCAAATAGAAACACTTGAACAGCGCGCTCAGTGCGTCCCACGCTCTGTTCAACAACTGAGCACGCAGACGGCACATCTAATCAATTTACAGAGGTAGGTTTTCTCTAAATCAGTTTGCTACAAAAAAGGAAAAATGTGTTTTCTAACCAGAAGAGTGAAAGAAAGCAAACAGGCTGGAGAAAATTGTTCATATCAAGCAGCAAAACCAAAAAATTAAAGACATCAGGTTTTCTGTACTTACCTTTTTCATGTGTGAAAGTGTGTTCTGATTACTGATAAAAAACATATTTCACAAATAAAAAAAATTTAAAAAGCTCAGAACGAAAGATCATGCATGTGTTGTGAATCTTCTGAGCTGCAACCACATCAAATCTCTGCTGAACATCTATAGAGCTGACAGAGATGCGGCCATTTTTCTGATGGCTGGTTTTAATTAGCTATGGTGGCCATGTTGATTTGGCTTTACTTCAAAAGTTGTAAAGGTACAGTCCATGATAGTCCTCAAAGTTTTGTTCAAATATGTTTTGTCGTTCATGAGATGTTTTGGTGACAGACATGAAAACATAGATTGTGAAAAGCTCTGTCGAAAAGTACCCTATGGATCATACCTTTTTATTTGTGGAGTGCAAGATTAAACGTGACAAAATCAATGAATATGTTTAAATGATGATCTGTAAATATTTAGCGAGTGTGAGCGTGACTCCGAGGTCAGGGACAGTCTGTTCTCTCAGATTCCAGATGTTGTCATATATAATTTTCCCTAAGAACACCCCGTGCTGCTTTAGATTGCTTGTTCTGAGCGTGCCCAGTGGGCTAAAAATCAGCACCATAAAAAAACCACAATAAAAACAACAATAAAAACCTGAAGGCATTTCAATTTGCGCCTGCTGTTGAACAAGTCCACCATTTTGTGTTTTCTGAAATCCTTTACGAATCAGGAGACATGTTTTAATTTTTTTTTCACTTTGACAGGAATTCAAAACAAAGCCATATGACTCATTTGGGCAAGTTTAAACAATATGCAGATGACTCGCCGCTGTGAACCTGCTCTAAATGACCTTGACCACGCCTGACACTTACTGAAGCTGAGCCCTCTCACCCTGTTCTCCAGCACAGGGAAGGATGTGGTGGAAAAAGTAAACACAGTGAGTCACATCAGGGTTTATGTCCAACTGAAAACCATTATGGGAAAGAAACAAACTGAGCCCAGCTACAGGTTAGACTCCAAAAATGGGAACCATTTTTAAAAAATCATTTAAATTTAAAATGGGAGACATGTTAGAGGTTCATAGTAATCTGAATTAAAGACTGTTGTTGCTTTTTATATTTATATAGACCCATTTGAATAACACAACCTTAAAAACTTTAGAAAACCCCTTTTAATCACCTTTTTGTCATCCCTGCTGCAGTGTGATTAAGTGTCAGCCATGAACAGATGGATTTGTAATTGCCTTCTCAAGTACCATGATGCATTACTTCCCTGTTTTGATTAATACCAAAGGAAGAATTGCACCGAAAGCTGCGGCCCATTTTGGATAATCTCTCCTCTGTCTGTGTTCTCCAGATGTACAGAACAGTCTTTGATTTTCTGTTTTAAATCCAGTCATTCATGACTGAAGCATCTGAGAGACAACGATGCCCAATTCATCTTTTCAGTTTGATGTTGGGATCGTTGTCTTTGTTCTGCAGTCTCTAAATCTTCCTCTCTTTAAAATGACACTCTCAACCTTGAGGGGCTTTAAGTTTAATTTAGTTTTGTTTGTTGATTGTCATATTTTTTGTACATTTCTTCTGGTTTCTGTGCTCATCTGTCCATTGCACAATTTGTGTTTACTCCTGGTGGTTATTTTTAAGTTGTTGAAAGTTGAACATTCGTGCCGCAAACCTTTCCGTGTGCCTGCATAGGAGGTAGAACCTGCAGCAAAATAATGTAACAAAATACACATAAGATCCAGGGATATGCATGAGCTTATTAAAATTTAATTTCATCCAATTTTTTGATCAATTTTAGAGCTTTTGTGACTGGTCAGCTGATGCCACCTGTTTCACCGGAACATGTCCAGAGTCAGAAAATCTGGGTGGACTCACCAGGATGTTAAGCAGTTTCCGGTGTGAGAGGGCAGACAGACATGAAAACAGGAACAAGGTTTACAAACTGAAACAGGAAGTGAATTTATCTTCTGACTAAATTAATACAAATACAAAATATCTGTAGCCAAATGTTCTCAAATGAGAGCCTAATTATGAAACCTAATCTAACTTTTCTGCTCAAACTTTTCCAAACCCCTGAAGTGAAACTCTGACTTTAATAATGTCAAACAGAGTTTCATTTTGATTTATGGCAATCTCGTTTATTATTCCTCCATTGCTCCCTTCAAGCAGTAAATGAAGTCTGTATCAGTTATTAAAAGTCCTCTCTTCAGCAAAATACAGCCATGGCTCACTTCCACAGACGCTACAAAAATGACACCAAATGACACAATAAAATATGAAACAGAGGCTCTTGATTATTCATAAAAATGGGACTGGGCTGACTGCTCAGATTCAGTCTGTCAGTCATTCTTCCAGCTACGTTTCCATCATTTAAGTTTTCTTCATCCTGACGGATCCAAAACTCTCCTTCACAATCAACCCGTTTGTCATCTGATAAGAAATGCTGTTTTGTCTTTCTTGTTTTGAGAATGAGTTCTGGCTGTGTATTCAAACAGTCAATAATAAGAAGAGAAAGTTGTGTAACCAACTTAGGCATTTTGTTTTCTTCATCTCGTCTCTGAGGAGTTTCGTGCTTTTGACGAGGACAAATTTAAAGAAGACATTCTGTGTGAATTTTGTCTGCTCCCACTGAGGGAGGATCTAAATCAGACACTCTGTGAAACCACTGTCAAAGATAGAACTAATGTATTTACCAAGATTTATGACGGTTTTCTCATGAAATACTTTCAAAAACATAGCTTTACTCAAGACTTTGTGTTGGATTCAAATCCTATCCATACCTCCGTCACAATGATCAGCAGATTGGATTACTCTGTTAGACATTACCACAGGTCAGGAGGGTCAGATTCACAAACAAAAAGCAAGAAAAAATACGACATTGTAAAATGCAACACCCAGTTGTGTTTTCTTGTTTTATTTATTTTGTTTATAGAGTTTGTCTTTAGTAAGATGACAAATAAAAGTATAAACATACATACTTTCTGCTGAATTCCCAGGAATTTTGTCTGTGAACAGTCTCCAGAGGAACAAACATTTCCTGTGTCACCACGAAGCTGACAGGTGCAGCTTTAAGATAAATCTCCTAAATACCACTAGACCCACTTCCATGAAATTAGTTACGGATATTTGATTTCCCAAGTGCCAACCTGCTAATGACTTAAGTGATTTTCTGATTTTCCTCCAATGTTGGCATCATGGAATGGTTTTTGTGCATTTCTACATTTAGCATTTCCAAGTGATTTAACTGTACTGCTTTTTCCTCTCTTCCTTTCCACTGATTTAAGGTTTGATTGTTGAATTTCTCATCAAATGATACAAAGTTTGACTGCCTGGGGTGAAAGAAAGGACAACACTGGAAAAAATGCTATTTTTTAAATGTTCCATTTTGGCAGAAATTCCCACAGTTTGGTGGATCTTGGTTTATTTGTATTTTACTGGCACTACAACAGAAAAATGACACGTTTCTGGCGCTGGAAAAGATGTCATGAAATCCTTTACAACATGTTCATTTAAACCCATGATCCTTTTTGTGCTGCTCCCAGTTGTTGCCTTGCACGTTATCCTTCTGAAGGTGCATTTCATTTTAAGAACGGTTACCATATTTTTGTGATTTTAGTGTGAGATTGCCATTGAAACATCACTTGGGTTGCACCTGAAGCCTCTGTGCGTGACTGGTGGGGTCGCACACCCACACACACACACACACACACACACACACACACACACACACACACACACACACACACACACACACACA
>JAVKLF010000064.1:5907063-5917178 GCA_034783495.1 Millerichthys robustus | reverse complement strand
GTCACTAAATGCTGAAAGTGCCAGCGGAAGATCGATGATGTTTGGTTCGATTTAATGCTGTGAATAATACAAGAAGTCACTGTACTGAGTCAGTATACACAGCTATAATTAATGGCACTTCACCTGCACTTATTTTATTAAAAAGTTAACAAATTCTGGCTTTGTTTTTTGAAGTAAACAAAATCTTATCTATAATAAATTTCATTTGTGTTTGATTTGGTTTTGAATAATGCTATTGCTTCTTCTCTTTCTCTCTAGATTGATGACATCTCTCTTGGTGCCACGAGAAAAAGCCTTCTCAATGGAAATGTCAACTCTACTTTACTCAGACGAATATTTGTGCCATCGCTGTGATCACATACTATTACAAGGTTTTCAGTGATAGAAATTGGACTGAGTGAAATGAAAATGGAATACCCCAAAGCTTCAGCTACACCCTTCCACATTGCACGCCTTTTCTCCTGGATTTTCTCTCAACAACCTTAGGTCATACATTTTTGTAATTTTAATTACGTCAGTGGTGAAATATTTTAGTGGATATGCTTGAGCATGTGGATGAAGAATTATTGCTTTGTCATGCAAAGAATCTGGAGACGCACCACAAACAAGCTAGCCTCTGAGATTTTAGGAACATCAGGTGTAGCTGATGGTGTAGTCCTCCTCTCTTTGGCGATGACCCCATGACCTCTGCTGACATCAGATACCTGAGTATCAGTAAAACTCATCAGAGGTTTAACCCAGCAGAGGCCAGTCACAAAAGTGTCTAGGATGAGCACGTTCCCATAGCCTCGCCACGCCAGCATTGCCGTGGCTGGCCGTCGCAGGACGGCCATCTTCCTCTGCCATGACCCGGCTGATGTTGGGCCGGACTCTGGAGCGTATCTGCAAAGGTGTCCTGCTGCTCTGCCTGCTCCACTTCCTCATCATGATGATTCTGTACTTTGACGTCTACTCTCAGCGGTTCGACCTCTTTAGCCGCTTTAACAATAGCCGCAATGGATCCAGGAACAATGTGAGTGGAACCGGGAGCGGACATCATTATTACTACTACAACCTCTCAAGGCCCAACACAACGTTCGCCACCTACCTGGCCACAGGTGAACAGCTGGGGCAGAGCATGCAGCCTGAAAACAATCAGACACCTTCTCCCAAACCGCTGCCACCATGCCCTGAGAACCCACCAGGTCTTGGTGAGTAAAAATACCTTCTGGTATTTTTCTTCCTGGGTTTAGACAATTTAAATTGAACTATAATTAATATGGGATGTGTTAAGTCTGTTCTAAATAAGCACCTGATGTAGTTTGTGCATCGTTATGATGTTACCTGCCCTTTGAATGCTGAATAATCTCCCAGAGTGTTTTGTCTGGTTTGTCTCCACCAGGTGGTTACAAAGCTACAATTAAAAAGCTTGCAGTCTATAGATCATCAGATCATTAAGGTTAATCCAGGCAGTCACTTTGTGGGATAAAGAGCTCCTGTCAGAGTATTAAAGAACTTGTCAGAGGTCTAAATGTTTGATAATAATCACAGTCATAATAGTTTGCAAAAAGTTATAAAAAATATTGCAATTAGAATTTTTTTATTGTTCTCAGGTAAAATTACTACTTTTCAGCATTAATTCACATGTAATGACCCCTTTTAAAATAGATTTAAAATAGAGAACCAGTTGTTTTTTCTCTTTTTGCCTTATGTGTTAACAATTAATTACTTACAAATGCATAAGTTTATTTTGTCATCACTCTGTGCTATGACTCTGGAGTGAAATTTACATTTTTGATCTGTAATGAACTTGAATTTGGATTCTTCCACTTTAAAAACTTTCCCACAACTGTCTTCTCTTTTGCTGACGATGCTGGGGTTTTTTTTATGCAGTCGGGCTGTTGCTCTGGTTTCAGCATAATTTAGACCCAGAAATGTGAAAGGAGGAGGGTTTGTACATCATCAGTTATGGTAATGAACATGGTAGACGAGACTTTGATCGAACTTGATTGAGTTCAAAATGGAAGGTTACTAGTTTATGTGCTGTAAATAAATGTGCCTCCAGGGTTACTCTCAATTAGTGGGGAAAGAGCAAGTGTGGTCATAATTTAGTTTTTTTTCCTGGGCTATCCTGCAACATAAAATGGATTTAATGTCAACCGTTTACACTGTTGTATTTCAGCCTGATAGACTTACTAAGGAGCTATTAACAGAGATTCATGCAGTCAGTGGTTTTTAAACTTCTACAGAAACACAAAGTGTAGCACAGATACACACTAAAGCTTTAAGAGTATATTTTTAGTGTTTTCATTTCTTAGCCATGAAATTGAATGGAGTAAAAAAGAAGCTTTGAGCTGTTTATCATACTGATATACTTCAATCTTAAAGCAATCGATCAGAATTTATTTATTGGTAACTTTGCAACATTTTGTATAAAATACCATTTAATGTCCACTCAGCGCAGACAGTGGGTGTTTGAACGTGTGTTCGTCTGTCTGTCTGATAGCCTATATTTCATTACCAGCTGATGGAATTTAATTAAACTTTCAGAAAGCAATCATTGACTGTAATAAACCTTAATAAACAAAGAAAAAAGGGAAAAAAACTCAATCAGTTATAACAGATATTAAGTTTAAATTTGGTGTGGCAATAGCTGAGTCATTCCCAACACAAACAGAAGCGCTGACAGATTGTGTCATTTTGTTGTTTTATACTTTAACTGTTGCAGCCAATCCAGCCTCTCCGTTAGCAAAATATCCCACAAACTGCTGAACAGATTAAAACTTTGTGTTAAAACTTTTAAAAAGATTAAAATTAACTGACACTGACTATACTTATACTACATACATTTCTACAGATGTTGAGAGAGATGAAAGAGTCACACATCGCTCAAATAAGATCTGTGTTTTCAAACTTATGCATGCATTTGTTCAGTGAGCGCTACTTTGGTTAAAGCAAGAATTTAGATACGATTCGGATATAATTGCATGGTTTTTAAAAAAAATAAAAATTGATCTCCTGTTTTTGTGTTGAGAAAAACCACCTCTCATTATTACGTAAACACACAGACTATGTTTGAACTCCCATCTTTAGTGAAAAGTTTTTCAGTGGTCTATGAGTAGAACAAGCAAATGCACAGACATTTACAAAAAGAGGTCAGGCATCTTAGCTATAACTTCTCTGCACAGTGCAGATCTACACAAACACACACACAAACAAGCGCACACATATCATCGTTTCTTCACTGACCAAATCAAACGTTGACAGAGTCATGCTAAAATTCCTGTGTATTAAATCTAATAATGCACGGTGAATGCACAAACACACACACACGCAAACCCTTTTTGGTCATGAATAATAGACTTAAGGAAGCAGGAGCTAACTCTGGCTGACATTTTTTTTAGATTAGCCGAAGTAGGCCTGCTGAGTGCTGTTTATCTCAACTCCCCACTTCAGTTGCGTCATAAAAACCTGCTTTTACAGACTTTATAATCGTATTCCTCCAAAACACCTGTGTTGCCAATTGTTGTTTTTTGATTTTTTTTAAAAAATGCTTTCAGATTTATAGAAAAAATCATACACATCAGCGACTGGGAAGCCTCCTGTTCTTGTCAGTTAAGTCTTTGATATGAAACATTTGTGTTGTCAAAGACAGCAGGTTTGCTTAATTAGAAAGAAGAAAACTAGCTTCAGAAAATGTTTACTGGGTAATTGGACTTAAGTGGGAAACCACCACATCAGACACGTTATAAGAGGAAACAGGCTATTTTTTTATTCAACTTTATTTGCAAGGGACACAGAAACTTCAAAAGTACATGCACAAATTTAATTACTCTCCTTGTCATATTTTGTAGACATGTTCATGCTGAGCTTTTAGTGGCTCTCATGTTGTATTTGTAAAATATTATTATATATGACTATAAAGTAAATATATATGAGCTTACGATTGGATGGCTTTCTTATAATTCTACTATTTGAACATACCTCCATGTTTCTTTACAACTTAATGCATTTAAGTATGTATTTAAGTTGATTTACACCCATGTGGTGTTCAGTGACCCACAGCTTTAGGAAATATTGTTGTAAAGTACTTATTGTTTGTTTGTATTGTTTCAGGTCAGGAAGTAAAGGTTTTTTTTTATTTTATCAAATATAATTTTAGGAGTGGTATAAGAAGAATAACTGAATTCTTGTTTCTTTAAAAGTATATTTTACACGTTAAAAAAACGCTTTGGACAATTCTGTTTTATTTTTTCATATTTTTTCCCCCCTCATAAATGAAACACACACTGTCACTACATTTTACTCCCTCTAATTTTTAAAAATTCATCCTCGAATGACAAAAAAAAACGCAGTCTGTTTATAAATTCCACAGGTGCACCTTGGTGGGTAATTTTCTATCCGTGTTTCCAACAGTGGTTGCTAAATGCATCTAAATGGTTGCAATCTTGTGCACTAATGAGCAATAAATAACTCGTCTTTCCTCTCTAATTGCATTGCTTATTTCTTTCCTGGAAACATTTTATAAAATTCTAAATAAATTACTGCCCTGCATTGTAACGGATTGCACTAAATTCCCATTTACTGCAGGACTACCATTTGGAAGTTTCTCATTCTTGAAAAAAAAAACCATTTACCTCTAGTGACTCATTTCTTTTTTAAAGCCCACGGACAAAGTTGGCAGCTGTTGTTATTGCGTTCCAGCTAAAGAAAGAGAAAAGTGGAATGTAATTTTCAGCTAAATGACACGTTAGGAAAAGGACAGTTGCTTTCCTGCTTTGTTGAAAACAATATTTACACATAAAAAGTGTATGCAGCTCTAGATTTTTTTCATGTAAAAGAACAAAACTGCACTTTGCTGATAAAATAATACACGCTGAGTTTTTGCTCCCACCTGTCCTACCTGTAGATGAACTTTGTAAACCTAATTATTCAGCAGTGGCGTCCACATTTCCGTCCTTTTTTTCCTGCTGATTGCTTTTCTCATTTGATAATGAGGTCTGGCTTGTGCTTTGAAATAGGGATCTGGAGATAAAGCTATCAGCTTGATCCGTCTGAAGCCGAGGTTTGCTGATTCCATTATTTGGCTCGGAATTGGCTGTCACTGGCCCTGGATCTGGCATTCATACTGGGCACAGGTGTAGTCTTGTTGCTTATCTCGGCCTTTTCCCAGTGATGGAGTGGCTGCCTCTGGGCTGTAATGAGCAGGAAGGCAGAGAAAGACTGAGGGAGTCTGTTTTTCACTCACAGGTGCAGAGGAAAAGACGGAAAGAAAGGGATCTAATGGGTGGTGGTATGATGGCGGCTTAGGAGGGAGACAGGCAGAGAGGTAGAATTTGGTGAAGGAAGGAACAGCAGCAGGTGGAGAGGTGAGGGGGTGAGGGTGTAGAGGGGGCATGAATAGAGGTGCACACACACACACACACACATGCACACACACAAAAAGTGAGAGAGGGGAAGAAACAAACAAGCCCTTGGCTGTCCCACGACACCAGCTGACAGGTGCTGTCTGTATGAGTGGCTAGTGTCCACATTTTATATCCTGACTGCATATGTGTGTGTGAATTTGTTGTGTGTGTGTAGGTGTGTGTATTCACTCAAGTGTGTTTGTGTTTGTTCATGTGGTTTCGACTGTGGGATTTGCAAATTAGCTGTTGCCCAAAACCTGTAATGTAGTCGCTGTAGCTTAAGGGAAAGCCGCTTGTTTGTCAAAACCTGATATTTCTGCAAAAGATGTTTCTTGATGATCATCTCTTCTGTTATTACTGTGAAGTTTTAGTGTAAAATTGTACTAAAGTACTGTTTTCTTTTCCTATTTAAAAACAGTCACATTGTTAGCAGTTTGTGAAACTTGTCTTTTTTTCCCTTTTGTATTATGGGTAAACACCTCACTTTTGTTAAAAGCATATTGCTTCATGAATATTGCGGACCTGTTTTGACTTTTCTGACCTCAAACACACTTGGATTGATTTCCCAAGAGAAGAGGTTTGTATTTTTTCCCTTTTAAGACTTAAATATGCTTTTATTATCGACTTGTAACCTATTAAGTAAACCTTCAAAATCAAAAGATGGCCTACTTGATTTTTAACTTGTCTGTATCTATTTTCTGGTGAGACTCACCTTGAGTACAAGGACAAATAACAATAATCCATCTGCAGGTTGTTTATACCAAAATATTTTCCTGATTTACTCTTTTACAGAACTGCCTCGTGATGAAATAATTGGGCTTTGAGGGACCACTTTCAATAAAAGGGGCTGAATAATTTCATAGAAGTACAGCTCTGTGGTCAATATCCTTGTGTAAAATTGTCTTATATTTTTTTTTTGTAGATTAGTGAATCTTTGTGGTTATTTTTTTTGTCAAGTGTTTGGTTTCATATCTGTTTGCATTCATTTGGCATCATTATGTTGTCATTTTGCATTTCCTCTTGGCAATTTACATTTCTTTGTGATCAGTTTACATTTTGTAATGGTCATTTAGCTTCTGGACTAGTTTTTCTCATCATCCTGCATGATCACTTTGAGCTTCCTTATGGCTATTTTGCACATCTGTATTGGATTTCTATTTCCTTGTTGACTTTGTGCATTTTGTTTATTTAATCAGTCACAATTATAACTGTTTTTAGTCATTTCAAACCTGCCTCCACCACTGCTCATTAGTTTCTTCCATGATAATGTAGTCATAAAATCTCAGTATTCAGCATACAACAGCATTTTGAAGAAAAACGATTTATCTATCATCTATATCTCCGTTACAAAGCCACATGAAAATAAAATAGGTATCCATTCACATGTAAAATATCAAGTAAATACAGGACAGATAATAAATGAGTTTGGGCCTATTCATCTGGACTGATTTATTAAATTCTAAAAAGATGAAACTTAATTATATTTGTACATGATTTCTCATTGATATATTCTAACATGCTCAGTTTGTAGACACATTTCTACATGTCCACATGTCCATTTTCCTTCTCGGTACCAGAGTCTTGTTTTAATCCTGACCAGAGTATTCTGAATGACAGGCTTGTTGTCACCCTGAACTTCCTGGTGGGCTGACCATCAGGAGACACTATCCACCCACCCGTCCAGTAAAAGACAGTTGGGACATTTTAAAGCTAACAGGGTTCCAGGGAGGTCCTTGAGCAACTCATCTGCTCAGAGGATGGTGGCTTTGTGGCACAGCATATTTTATTACCTTCCCTGTAAATCTTTAATGTAAGGTTTTAAAAGAATAGACCAACTCCTGTGTTTCTCAGTCTGAAGGGCTCCAGAGACAGATCTTTTTGGTTAGGTCTTTAAGAAAAGTAAATGTTATTCAATGTACTATTCAGGACACGTCACACCAACATGTTCTTGATGAATACCATTGTGTGTTTTTTGTTTCTGCTGTAACTGTCATGCCAACACAGAGCTGGGCCGTAAAACTATGACAACACATGATCAATATCAATAAAATATATTTACGATAGACTGGTGATCATTTCCGATCCAAAACTGCACAGACTTTACCTGGTTTGTGTTTCAAATAGTTAAACCAAAAGACTAATCAATATCTGATATGAAACACTTCTATCATGAACATTTTTCAGCCATATTGCCCAGCCCAATGCCAACAGGCAAGGCTGTTTATGATCAAATATGGGAAAAAAAATTAATTGGATCTAAACAAAAACAGGTGCAGTTTTCACAGCAGTGCTGGGCAATAATTTACTTTCCTGTGTGTGTATGCATGTGAGATGGCAAAATAGCAAAATATGAATCAGTGGGTGGAGTTTAGTGAAACAGTCAGAGTAGTCTTTGGACCGACAGCTGAATAACTTTTGAGTTAACTCAATTCAAAATGGCTGCTATAGTTATCAAACACAAAAATATAAATAAGTCAGTCAGTTCTACAGATATTGAGCTAAAATTTATTGTGTTAGTAGCTGACACACTCTGAGCTATAACAGATTAAATGAAGAACCAATTCATCTCATTTCATCTCCTGTGTTGGTGCTTCCTTTCCGCTTTATGTTTATTAGACAAGGAAATAATATTGTTAGAGGTCCGTCTGTTTTCCTCTCTGGTTTCAGTCAGATCAATAATGAAGCCTCTTTCCTTCACAAACACAATGTTTTACAATCCCATGACACCTGAAAGCAGACGTAGTCAGGAAGACAACAAGCTCTTGACAACATAATGGCTGGAATAACTTTATTAAAATAGCCTTCTGTCTCTTCCTTGATACTTTTCACCTCCCTCTCTAGGTCTGTTCTGCTGTGTTTGAGTTTTACGCACAATGTGGCCTGTAATTTTCAAGCCAATAAGTAATTCTGAATAGTGAATATTTGTTTGACTTTCATTTCTTCCTGTCTTTGACGTCAAATAAATTCTCCTCTTTGAAAACAAAAGCAAAACTAATTATAAAAAACGAATGTGGCATTTATCCTACTCTGAAAATGTCAATTAGTCATAGGTCTTATTTTCTTTCTTCAATGCTTTCATAGTCCTCTTGGACAGATGGAGACAAGTAATAGATATAATAGTCAGAACAAAAGTAAACACTGTTTATTTGTGGAAATGTTGCATCTGTTTATGGGTATTAAAATGCCTTCTCTCCCTTCTTTGGGGTTCACTGTGTCTAATAAAGTGTGTGTTTTAACAAGCAAACACTCCAGATGATCAATGACAAACTGCATTGCTGTCATTTGGCAAAACACTGTCAATTATTATTTCTCACAAACAAACAGCTGCTGCTAAAGTCTGACTCAGTATCAATTTGTGTCTTACCTGCCTCATTTAAATTTTCTGTCATAGATGTTGGATTTTTTTTTTACTTCCTCACATAATCAAATCTAGAGGAAATAAAAATGACTCCTGGAGAAACTCCACCCCTTTACGACATAAACCCATTAAACAAAGCCTAAATATTTACTCAGACATTTAATCATGTTTTTTTGTGTGTGTATGTGAATACTCGCGCCTACATAGATAAAAATCAATAAATACATATTCTACGCCAATCTAAAATGTGTCATAAAAATAAAATTACGTAAACTCTGTCACACATTCCTGATTTCTTGTAAGGTTTTAATGATCTGTTCCCAGATGTTTAAAAAAAGTTGTAATTACTTTTCTTTCTGACGGGTGGCAGAGAGAGGGAAATTACATTTTTATTAGTTGCTGACGACTGTGTTCAGCGCAACCGAGGAAAACAACAGAAGTCATTTGTCACACAACAGCTGCAGCAAAGCATGAAACCTTAGCAAGCGGTTGCTGCACAGATTGGAACTTCAAAGTAACTTTCAGTATTAGTAAAAACAAACTTTAGCTTAGTTATTTGTATAACTGGCAGAGTTGTAGTGTCAGGGTTTGTGTTCTTTCTCCCTGTTGTCTCTCTCCTCTCTGTTTTCCCACTAACTCTGGTCACCTGTCCCTCATTGTGTCTCCCCAGCTGCGTCTAAATGTCTCGCATTAGTTTGTCTTTATAGTCAGTGTTTGTTCTTTCATTTGCATCTCGGCATTGTCAGTCCTTCGTCGTCCCTTTGGTATGTTATTTCTGTTCATTCTCTAGTTCCCTGGTTTTCTTTTGTCCCTCACTCGCTTTTCTCTAGTTTTGTATTTTTGTAGTTGTCTGTCTCTTTGGAGTTATTTTTCGTTTGTTGTTGCCTCGTCAGCTTTTTATTTTTAACAAAGTGTGTTGTTACTTTTACGGTCCATCTCTCAACTCACCTGTGCCTCGGTCTCTGCCTAAAAACAACGAATCCCGATAGAATGCCGAGATCAAGGCACCCACAGGCGTATTCACGCAGCAGAGGAAAGGAGAGGAGGAATGCTGTTTCCTGGTCCTCGCTCTCAGTCGGTGTCTCTACCGCTGACTCCTCCGCCAACCCCGCCCGCATCACTGAGCTGCGCCACGATAAGTCCCGCTCGCAACCCGGGAGATGACATTCTGTCTCTTCCGCCATGGGAGAAGGCAAGGACACACCCCATGGTGTGACCTTGCATTCTTTTGTGGCAGATTGACATTGCGTCGAAGACCTACCTGGCAGGTATGATCCAGCAGGCGATGTTGGATTGGCCAGATCTGCTGGAGCTGCCCGGCCACCAGGGGGTCCTCGGCTTCCTGAAGGGTTTTTTGTCTGCCCACCCAC
>JAVKLF010000064.1:5862650-5875646 GCA_034783495.1 Millerichthys robustus | reverse complement strand
GGTGTGTTATTTATCTGTATCTATCGTTAACATTCAGAAATCCATGATTTCATGCTAAATCAACTTTTTTTTAGCAGTTTGTGTACATGAGTCTTTAGGAGTGCCAAAAAGTTTACTTTTATTCACTCCTGGTGCTGTGTAATTCCTAATATTCCATTTTGTGGCATATTTTTTCAGTTTAAATGTGAAAAGGAAGAATTTAAAAGCATATGTCCTTTTTATGGTGGGGTATAATTGACAAATTCACATTTAGGCCAAGGTTTCATATATAGGCTTGTGTCACTTTTTGTTAAATGGTTAGTTATTGAATTTCCTTTGATAAGATTAGTTACTTCTCTGAAGGGACACCGGATATACTGATAAAAAACACCTTCACATTTATTATTCCCTGTATTGTTTTAAATTAATAATATCTTTTTGTATAAAAAAAATCTCAAATTATTCCCAATGAGTTTGCTAGTTGGTTTTTAGTCTGATAAGAAAGAAAAGAAAACATGGAATAATGGATGACACTTTGAGGGCTCAGAGTCTGATTTGTAAACATGAGGGTCAGGGTTGCAGGGATCTGATTGGAGCCATGATGCTCTCTTCTACATTTTAATCAAACTAGCTCTACAAGCAAAAATAAAATATAATTATTGTGCAGTTCAAACCCTTTGTTCAAATTATTTACAAAGAAACATATATAGAAAGCATTTGATCCCTCGAAACTTGAATTGATTCGTTGACATAAAATATACACTGTGGCTTTATGTTTGAGAAGGACAACTAGACTTTTCGTTGTGTTTATACTGACTGACTTCAAAGTCTTTTGTTAGCATTATGTTTTCCAAAGCCTCTGCATCTTATTAAATGCTGCATTATACAAAGTGTATCCCTGGAAACCATGATTTCTTGTACACATTTGCTTTGTTGTTTCTTTATTTTGTCGTAGTGGGGCGTTTGCTGATTGAGTTCAGTTCCCAGATGACGATGGAGCGAGTGCAGAAAGAAAACCCTAATGTCACAGAGGGAGGCCGATACACACCGCCAGACTGCCGGCCAAGATGGAAGGTCAGTGAATGCAACCTGTTTCTGACAATGCACATAAAAAGTAATGGGTAATAACAATTAATGTCTTGGAGAAAGTTGAATCTTGATTAAAACTTAGTTTATTCTTTTTGATTATCTATTTTTCCTGTTTGGGGTCAAGATGGGGTTGAGGCCATACTCTGTTGTCACTGTGCAAGGAATGCCGATTGTTAATGAACACAGCAAATATGGCAGCAACACTGCTCAATGAATTACAGCATGGTGTTCTGCTGGGAAAAAAGAAAGAAAAGCAATTGCATTCAGACATTTATATGTGTGCTTTTCTGACTCTTGCTACCTCTCGAAGACTTTTGCAGAAAAATCACACCCTTACATTGTAATAGAGTTCCCCTGTAGAATGCCCCCCACAGACACACACACAAGTCAGTAGATTGTCTTGCAAAATCAGCTGAGGAATGAGAGAACGAAAAATCTGAGCTGTCCGTTTGGCATTTAAAGTTTCAGAAATAATACTTTTTCAAACAGTCTGCTTTCTTTACTGACACTGATTCTATCAGTGGCTGATGAGCATGAGATGTTATCAGCAAATGTTGTCTATAGAAGATTACAGAAAACAAACAAGCAAAAACGTGAAACTCCTTGTTATTTAGGTCGCTATCATCATCCCGTTCCGTCACAGAGAAAATCACCTGAAGTACTGGCTCCACTACCTCCACCCTATTCTCAGACGGCAGAAGATCAACTACGGAATCTACATCATCAACCAGGTAGGCCGGCTGAGCCTGAATGCTTACGAATGTTACCACGAGCATCCTGGACATCCTGCACTCGTATTTGTTCAGTTTATCATTCAGTGCCACACAAAAAATGTCAAACAACAAGTGAGAAATCCTGCTATTTTTCTTTTCAGTAGACAATTGACAAACTATGGTGTTATCACCGCCGTATAGACTGGTGTATAAAAATTGTAAAATGGTGAGTGAAATGTCAGGGTCTCCAGTAAATCCAAAAAGTTTTGAATATAAAAAGAGAAACGGACGAATGAACAGAAGCAGAGAAGCAGATAGAGTGTCGGACACGGAAGCCTTTGCAAAGTTAAAAATATATAACAAGAGCTGGTTATGAACTAGATCTGTCAACTCGTATGATGTCTTAGGTGTTGTGAAGAAATAATTAGAAGATTGCAATGAGCATCAGGTATTTTTCATCACCAGAGTTGAAAAACTACTGAAACAAAGAGTAAGTCATAATGCAGGTGTTTAAACTCCTAAATGCTATCATTTTCTCTATTTTTTCTCATTTTTTCAAGTAAGATAAAACCTCATCCTCAGACTAATTCTGCTCCCTTTTTTTCTCCACAACCCCCAGCTCAGCACAGGGAATTTAAATAATGTTATGACACTGTATGTGAGTTTTCCACGGTACGTTAGGCGAGAATTCCTCTTCTTCTACATTATGGGTAATGAGGTCTTCATCCTGGCCTTTAACTCCCTTGTGTGCTTTGTGTAACGTCTTAATCACTCCCCCTGTGGAAAGGACCTTTGGTTCTGCCTGCCCTGTTGCTCTCTGCTCTTCATGTGGGCTATGTTCCAGAGTCCTTCTCTTGCTTTTTTTCCAACGCACCCCCCTCCCTCCACACACATCCCATCTCTGCGTCTCTAATTCTGTCAAACCTAAAGATGTCATCAAGTATCAGAACTGTTGGACTATTCCCGTCAGTTTGTCTCTCAGTGGGACCTTCACCACTGTAAACTGTAATTAAATCGACATCATTTATAGTTTCACAAAGAGATACTGTGGCTCCCTAATGTCCTCCAAAATGTCAAATATTAATGAGCGTATTAAACGATGGAAAAATACCAAGCCAGTTCAAGGCTAAACATGTTTTGCGATTGCAGCCCAGGAATGAGGTTCGAAAGGAATCAAACTTTAATTGAAGACTGTTTTTTAAGCCTCAACTCTAAAATAAAGGATTTTTTTTTTTGCCTTGCTTAAGGGCAGCTTTGCAGTGCAACTAAAAACTTCAGTCCTGCTGACAAGAAGACTGTTTACTGAACATGTGATCTGCTGCGTTCCTGTTCCAGATCTGCCCATTAAACTGATGAAACTTCACAGGATGGAGTGGCTAAAATGAGCCTCACCAGCATCTTCAGCCTCATTTCAAACGAACTTCTAATTCACTGCCTGGGTGCAATTATCTGTGAAACCGTCAACATTTAGTTCACTCTGTGAAACAAAGGTCAGAGTCCATGCTGTTTGAAGTGGAACGGTCTTTTATTTAGTTTTGAAATATAGCTGAGCATGTTAAGATATGCAGGGGAAGTCTTATTGTAAATGATTTGGGTTAAAAGGTTAATCTCCTCTTTTTGTTGTTGAATGATGTTTCAACCTGACTAAAAATCACCCATAAATTAAAGAGCACAGATGTGTGTTTATAATTAGCCTTCACATAACAGGGGAATGCCCAGCTTTAAAACTTATCAGTGCTTTCAGTTTCACAAAGTCCTTTCAGCAGATTACTATGCAGCTCTTTAAATTACCTCTAAACCTTTTATCCAATTAAAATATGTTGCATAATCAGTTTAACATTTTTAACTGTATTAATGTAGACTATAAAATCAAAAACATTTTTTAATTATTTTTTTTGTATTTTAGGAATTGACCCAGTGGTGATATGATATTTAAAAATGTATTCTCCTTTAATTAAGTTTTGGGTATAAATATTAAACACTATAACAGTTTTAGAAATTTGAGGAGTTTTGGTTTTTCATTTATTATTCTGCAGTTGCTTGTTAAAATGAATTTCAGGGGCAAAATCTTGATGTAAGTTTCAACCCTGGCATAAATTTAAAGCCTAGGACATGCTACGTTTTAATAAATAAGTAAATAAGCAAGTACGTTAGTACGTAGGAATGTAATATGCACAAAACATGCACCTAGCCAGGAATTTCACCAATGGTTTATCAGTTTCAATTCAGAAAAATGCTCCTTCGCTCGCCCAGTTTTCGCTTAGGGTTTAACTAAACCAAAGCAGATGATTAAAAAAAAACAAAGAATGTGCTATATTTCAGCATTTTTAGAGCTTCTTGATTCTCTCTTTTATTCAAAAGAGGTC
Organism: Millerichthys robustus; assembly: GCA_034783495.1. Lineage (NCBI taxonomy): Eukaryota > Metazoa > Chordata > Actinopteri > Cyprinodontiformes > Rivulidae > Millerichthys > Millerichthys robustus. The sequence continues at coordinate 5,871,499 of JAVKLF010000064.1, read as the reverse complement.
ATCTGCGAAAGTCAGACAGCCCTCTTGGCAGACGGAGTGATGGGAAGTCAGATGAATAGATGCTCAAACGGGATGGACGGGCGCGCAGATTGAGAGGAGTGAAATGAATGAAAGCGACAGAGGTGGGAGTTTGACGGCAGCAGGTCCTGATGAGGCTGACACGATGGGCGATTAAACCTTTACACCAGCCGACACTTTCTGAGAGGACGGCGCCGAGCATTTTTCTATTGTGCTCACTCGAGTGTTAAATGAACGAAAAGTCTGGAACGTTTTAACACAGATTCACTGGAGAGGCGTGTGGCTGAGGGGAGTAGATGGTGGGGGTAAATGTTGATAATTTCACCCACCACCTTCCAGCCTTATTTCAGCTTAAGAGATAATGGCTGCCATGTCCTCAGAGTTAAAACAGGTTTTTGAGGTAAGTGGTGCCCTGTGAGCATTTAAAGGTACATCTGCAAGAACTCAGTTCCTTCCACAAAAAAATGTGCATTTGCAGCATGGCAAATTATATGAAGGCCTCCCAAGGCAACTGGTCTCAACCAAATCTTGTCAGCCATTGGCTCCTCGTACAGTCCTAATAAATAGTACACACACAGTATTCTTTTCTCAAACGGTATGTATGGCTACACAACATTAGATAAACATACAATTTCTGTTTTACAGTTTATTGAGACTGTGTGACCAGGTTTAGTAATGTGTGATAATAAATACTTTATATAAAAGATGGACAACTGGAGTTCATTTTTGAAAATTACAAAAATGTATGAAAGTGTCTGAGTGTCTGTGGCTTTGACACTGACGCCACCTCGCGCACACATTCACAAGTCCTCTCTACCAGTGAGGAAGAGACTTTTAGCCATGGCTCAGAGCAGAAGAAAGAGTAAACTGGACGGAGGAAATCACATGTTTCAGGTGCAAAGGGAGGTTCTGTTCTCTTCTGTTCACCGAATTTCAAGGCAAACCTTTGTGTTTAGTCTGCTTAGAGACACTGTCTGCCATGAAAGATTTTAATGTCAGCTGTAACACATTGCACCGAGCTAAAAAGAAGAAGTTTACTGAAGTCGCATGAGCTTCTATCTTAGCCGACCTCAAATCAAAAGTACATAAACAGAGACTTTTTACCAGAACTACTACCACACGAGATTGCCTTAAACGTTTTGTCTTCATATTCATTCAAACACATGCATTTGAGCATGAAATATCATAAGCTACTGCTCTGTATGTGGGTTTAATAAACATACATAAAGATTTTTTATCTGGCTGCAGCGCTATGTGGCCCTCTGGTAGTGTCAACAAAAAATTCTGGCCCCTTCCATCATTTAAGTTGCCTATCCCTACTTAATAATAATGATTACAAATGATCAAATGTAATTTACTAGCAGGAGTTTTGATGGATTCACTTTCAAAAGTTTTTTCTTCTTCTGTTTTTGGAAGTTTTGGCTGTCCAGGCTTAGCTCCAGCCTGACACTCAGCTATCATCTCTCTCTGAAAAAGTGACGCCAGTGAGGTACAGTGAGTAGGCGTTGCAGAGGGATCATGCGGAAAGTGATATAGCAACCTTGCTGTTCTGCCCTGCTGCTCTGCATCCTCTGTGCCTGCCGAAGACCAGAGCCAATATTTGTTGGCCATCGGCTCCATGTGTAAACTGGACAAAAGCCCAGAAAGAAGCAGAGAGCAAGTGGCAGGGAGAAACAAAAGCAGGTGAAAAATAGTGAGCTGGAGGAGCAGAAGTTGGAGGTAGATGTGTAGAAGGTGGACTAGCCATCTGCTGTGTGGATTTCTTCTTTTTTATTTGTTTTTTGTTTTATTTTTGTTGTTGTTTTTACAAAGGTTTAGGGTTAATCTGGAGGCAACCAGAAAGTATAACTTGAATCCCATCCTACCGGTGACAACACGGTGCTTACATCCTTTTTTTTAAATCATTATTTATGGTATTTTAATACAACAGCTAAAGGTAAAAGGATAACTGAGAAAGCCTCACATTGCCTCGGTAAACAAATAAAATTTGTTACGCCTTACAGGGTGAAATATGCAGACGGCTCCACGTTCGCTCTCAAACAGGAATAATTCAAGAACCTTTTCAACTTATTCGTGGAAAGTAGACTATATTTTCTTTTATTCATGCGAAAGAAGGTAGTTTGTTTACAAATAACAGGATCACCTTTCTGTAAGGTATCTGAAAATAAAAAGCAAAACGTCTCGATCGAAAGGTCTCGATGGAAAATGTAGACACAATCTTGCAAAGTAAAATGAAAGGCTGTGAAAGATCTGCATCTTATTATTTTCTGAGATGTCATAAGTTGAAATAAAGAGCAGAAACACATATGCACACACAGTCAGAGAGAGGGGGGAGAGTTGTTTTTGCAGCTCACTGAAGGAAAAGAATATTGATCTGATGAACAACTCTTTCCATTTCCTTCCTCTATCTCGTTCCCCTTAAACTCCATGTTCTGGTGGTTGGTTATAATGTTGTTCCGGTTTTGTTTAGGAACAATGCAGTTAAATAATGTTCCTCCATGCTCTGAACCTTTTGGTAACTCCCAGGTGCAATATTGTAGCCTGTGCTGTGATGAATTATAGATTCACCCGCTCCCCTCCTCTCTTCTGCATGGTTTTGGCCACAAAACCTGCAAACCATGGACGGAAGATGTGACTTATGGCTTAAATGACTAATTACCCAGCATGCACTTGTGCATAGTAAGCTGAAAACTAAAGAGTGTTCTTCCAATTTAACCAAAAATTGTCTGGAAATTGTCTCCAGCAGCCTACACAAATTTTACTCTGAATTACTTGCATGGAATTTAATAATTAGTTGTTATCTGTTGGCAAAATATTCATCAGTTTTGATTAGTTGCCTAAATAATATTTTATGTAACTTTCAGACTGATGAATTCTTGGTATTTTTCTTACAGCTTATATCCTAGTCTTGTCTATTGTTATGGCTGAAATTTGACTTCTCTTAGAATTAATTTCAAAAGACATACTCCACCCCGCCCCTCGCACTGTGACTGATGGATTTGGGCACCAGTGACCCCTGTGACCCTTAAAGGAAGAAGTGGGTAACAGATAATGGATGGAAGACATACTCCACTGTTCATACATGTTTGTTTACCTTTTTATTTTTATTATTATTTTGTATAAAATAGAGTTTCTATCCTCAAGCTTGACTTTCTATAATGAATTCAACCATAATTTCCGCTCCTTCCTGTTGCAACCTACCAATGACTTTATAAAGTTGATGCTGCCTCCTGCATTGAGCTGAATGTCCCAGAGAACATCCATGTGTGACTGAGTTAAGCCTGCTTAGTGATTTTCATTGAACACTGACGGGAAGTGCGCCTTTTTTGCTTGATCGAACGCCCGCCGTACTCTTAGCCACATGGCGCAGTTTCACAGTGGCTGCCTGGAGACCCGCTAAAAGGGCACTGCAGCTGTTGAAGCGAGAGATAACTGCAGTCTTGATCGTCACTCCTGCCAATATCGACCACTTTTGGGTCGCTCACATCATTGCCTCTCGTGTCACCTCACATTTCTCTTAGGTTGAGGAGCTCTGTCTTCCAGGGGGAGCTCAGAGTAGAGCCACTGCTCCTCCACGTAGAGAGGAGTCAGTTGAGGTGGTTTGGACAACGGATTTGGATGCCTCCCGGACTCCTCCCTTTTGAGGTAATCCGGGCATGTCCCACTGGTAGGAGGCCCCAGTATCCAGGACTTGCTGGAGGGATTATGTATCCTCTCTGGCCAGGGAGCGCCTCAGCGTCCCCTAGGATGAGCTTGAAAGGGTCACTGGGGAGAGGGATATCCGAGTTTGTCCCTTGGAACTGTTCCCTCTGCAACTACGGATAAGCAAGATGGAGATTATACAATACTTGGTATTACTTAAAAACATGATAAAAAAAAAGGTTTATACTGTTTGTTTAACTTATTTTACCAGATGAATATGCTATGATATGCTGAAAAAGAAAACCCCAAACATTTATAGGCCTTTTCTCCGAAAACATTGACAGGCAAGGTCAGTTATGAAAACAAGTGTAATGAATTTTGAGGCTTTGCACATGTACAACAATTTCCTCAAAGAAACCAAGAATAAACAAACCTTGCAAAAATGACGGCCTTTGTTTGTTTTTTTCCCACCTCCACTTAAAGTTTTAATGTGATGGCTGCTCCTATACTGTTCACGTTTTACTCTTTAGCCTGCAGGCAAACAGCCAAACTTGATGACCTTGCAGTTCAGAAGGCCCAGAACAGATGCATCAAACCTTGAAACCACCTTGACAGGCTCGTGGTAAAACGACCTGGAAATGTCACTCTGATTCAAAACCCGTTTGTTGCTTTGCTTTTTCCTGCATTTGCACCCCACCCCCCACACACACCCCTGTCTCACACAGAAGCTTTGACTTCATCGTGATGCTGCTCACCGACTTAAAGAAAAGTACAAATGCATGTTTCGTTTTTTTCCTTTTTTTTAATAAAAGCTTGAGAGGGGTAATAATACACCCAAAGTGCTCCTCTGTACTAATGGAACCTGAAAAAGGGTTTATTTTCCTGTAAAATGTAATGGCAACAACATGCTTTTTTTAACATTTCACAACAAAATATAGTTATTTATTTTATTTTTTTTATCTGTAAGTATGAAGAAGTTTATATTTGCCTTTTTCTTAATCAGTGAATGTTTTGATTGTATCTACAGCAGCACAGAAGGAAAACTTCTGTGTTCAAGCTTGAAGGTTTCTTTGGGCAAAATGTTTTCTTGCGGGGTTTCTCAAAAGACATGCAGTTATTTTTTTAGTTACATTGCCAGAGTTTACAGGTACTGACAATTATATAATTTTGTTCATTATCCTTTTAATGATAAAGTCTTTCATACTGCTGCCTTAGTAATTTAATGTCCAACATGAGGCTATAAAGGATTTAAATTATAACGTTTATTTTCACAGAGACAAAGTAGCTGTCTAAATTATGTTTTTGGTCAGGAAATCAATTTTACAAAAACAAAAAAACAGCGGTTGTGATGCAAATACATTTTTCAGGTGTAACATGTGACCTCAGAGATCTTTGGTCATGACTGTAATTTGAGTTTTTCATAAGGTTGTTTAGGGTCATAAAAATCTACACGTGCTCCCAGCACCCCCTTAGTTGAAACACAACTATGGCTGCATATTTTCCGCTCGGTCCTCCTATACCTCTGTGACCTGCTCAACAGTTTCGGTATGAGTCACATTTTGGCACCAAGGACAGTGTTGTTTACAGTGTTGATGATGGATGTGTAAGTGGTAAATAATATGGTTGCTGCACAATGGGTCATTGGATCTAGAGTGATGGCTAGTCCTGTATCAGGCGGCGTAATAGATTCTTTCTGAGCCGACTGACCTTCAGCTTGTTTGTCTTTGTCTTCGTGCAGCAGCTCTGCTGTCGGAGGATCTGTGTGAACCGAAAAGGAAAATCCACCAGGATATGAGCGGGGATTAAACACAATATTAAATCTTAGATAAATAAAATCTCCCTCAATGATTGATAGCACATATTTGAAAACAATACTTGTAAAAGTTTCAGCAGTAGGAGTATAATGAGCTCTGGTGCGGCACAATCTTATATTTATTTATTCGACAACAAGCCCTTAAAACATATTTTATGTATTATTTTTCAACAGTTTTGCATTAATCAATATATTTATTGCATGGGTGTATGACTCGCAGTCACAGAATACTCAAAAACTGGTTGAGGACATGCACCAGCCGTCTATCACCAGCATGACGTGTGTTTTGGTTCGTTTCTTGTGCTTTTGTTCCTCAGATTTGAGGCCAGTTAGATCTTTATGTATCCAAAGAAATCTAGTCTGGTGTTCTCATAAAATTATATGATTCTACTGTTTAATGATTTGAACTTTAATATTCCATTTAGTAATTGTAGTTCAGGACAACTACTGTGTCTTCTCCAAAATACCAATGATTTTCGCTAGAAGCTGCAAAATATGTACAAAAATAACCTTCTGAGTATTTGTTCCCAATACACAGTTACAATAATTACATTATTTACCAACTCACCGTTTGCTTACCACCCACAAGATTTTGGAAGTCTTTTTTATTCTTGCAAAAGACGTCTTATCATTGATTTTTCACTGAAGAATTCAGTAAATTATGTTTTTGTCAAATGGTATAGAACAGTGGCATTCAATCCTGATCAACATGGGCCACTTTCCTGCATGTTTTAGGTGTTTCCCTGTCTTTTAGCAGGTCTTCAAGTTCTACAGAGGACCGTTAATTACACAAATCATTCAAAATCAGGTATGTCTAAACAGAGCAGCATCTAAAACATGGAGGATAGACGCCCTCGACGACACCCCTGGTGTAGAATATATGTTGTTAACAATCTAATAGTTTTCCAGTTTTTGAAAAATCTGGCATTGCCAGCAAACATGAGGGTGAGAAAAAGGTTTTTTGAGCTTATTTGCAAATAACATCTCTTCACCTTGGCTCTGTGAGAAAAGCGTGTGATCTTATGTGGCAGCTCATAGAAAAGCTTTCAGCCATGTCTTCTTTTCTTTGTGTCTTTTTATTTTCCGAGCATCTCCTGGGGAAAATCTTCGCAATTCAGAAAACAATTTTTGCAGGTAACTAATAAGTTTGACAGAAACTATCCCCCCAGCAATCAAAATACAAAAACACAAAAGTGGTAATTAGTTAAATTTGATTCCCTTAACTCGCAACAAAGATGGAAATGTCCGTTATAAAAGAGATGGCCCCCACTTTTTCCTGTACAGATGATATCAGACGGACACTCCAAATGGCTCATTGTCTTAAATGTTGTGTTTATTGTCGTTTCATCGGCCCTCGAATAGGAGACCTACGATACTTCAAGTAGTCCTTCATGATGTTGATGGCATTTATTATCATCCACTGATTAACTGAGTTGTAACAAGCATTGTCAATGAAATGTCAGGTGACAGTTTGGTGCTAATGAAAACATTAGCAAACAAATAATAGACTGACAAATACTAGAAACCTTAAATGGTTTTGGTTTATCAGAAAAACAAAACTACAACCAAAAAAACAGCAGTTGAAGCTATTGTGTATTGTCCTAGATAGTGTCATAGAAAAAAAAAGAGCTGCTGTGCCAGAGGAATTGTTTGATAATACACCAGGAAAAAAGTGCTCTCCAGCAATTTGCCAGCACTTTTCTGTCATGGAGTAAATGCTACTTATGTTGACATAAAGCCCTAGACTCCTTATTATATGCAGCTGAAATATCTGCGGTGTCAACCTCTGCGCTGTTGGAGTTTTGTGTTGTGAATGGGATAGCTGCAGCTTTTGCTGTCTAATAGTTCGGCTTCAGAACATCGTAAGTGAAGACAATTGTTTGCTATCTTACCCCATATTGCGTGTACCGTATGAAAGTGCTCGTCCTCTTCTTCATTCTGGCATCTTCGAATACGACTGAGGAAATGAAAGTAACAATTTTGCCTTTTCTAATTTGCTGCTCCAGCAGTTTGAATTACTCAAAAAAATAAAAATAAATAAAAAACAGAGCTTTTTAGTACAAACATACCTCTTTGTCCACCAAACTAAAGTTTTTCTTTACTTTGCTCTGTTTAAATAATTGCTCATTTCTATATGTGCAAACTAAAATGCAAGATGTGTACATCTGGACAAAGTACACTGGAAAAGCCACAGCTCAGCGTTGTTTGACACATGCAGAGGTGCAACAAAGCTAATGGGATTAGGTGATAGTAAGCACCTTAACCATTACATTCTCACTGCAGCTCATAAAACTATTACAGACTGAACTGAAAAGAGACTCTTGCACATTAAGAGCCTGAGCTCTAAGGTACCAATTTGCAGTATTTGAGCCAGTTCCTGTCGTTTGCTGTTTTCTTACCAAGATGTCACACGTCACACCCTGTCTACTGAGATACTCTGAGCTTTAGTATTTGTCTGCAGCTTCCCTGTTTCTGTACATTTCTTTCTTCATCGTCTCTGTTGCCTCTAACTCCTCTTCTTGTTTTCTACCCACCACCTAGCGTCTCTCCAAGAGGCCGCGGTGGCTGCTGATGACTCAGGGGATTGAGTGTAAGTGTGTTGGAGGAGGTAATTCAGGGAATCATGGGCATTCTTCCTCTTCCTTGCACATGATGGATTACTGGGCTGAAGAGGGACCTTGCAGAGCCCAAATAACTGCCTTACATAACAAACTATTCCATAACAAAAACAGAGAGCAGCATTTTTTGTCAAAAGGCTTCTGTATGTGACTGAGCAGTTTGCAGACCTGGTTAGTGTGTGTGTAAACCGGTGAGTTAGCAATAATGAGACACTAAAACAGATGTTATCGTCTGAATTGTGTATCAATGCCAAGACATGTTTTTCTTGTCTTTTGATGCAACTATTTCAACTGAGTGACAGACAGCACTGACAAACCACAATGTGTTTTATCTTTTATTTAATCAATAATCTAAGGGCGACACAAACATGTGATCTGTAGAAATAAACTCATTCAGGGTTGTGTTTCAGAAAAGTACAGCTACTGAGGAAAACTCTTCATCAGCAGATGAAATTTGATCACTTTAATGACTTGTTTTTCTAGAATTGAGACCTAGTTGTGAATATAAAATTATTTTAGGGGTTTTCACTAAGAATTCCATTTTTTTATTCTTGGAAGTTACAATTTCCAGTTAGTTACCAAGTTACATTTACTGAAAGAGGTGGTACATGATCGGAACATTTAGAAAAAAGCCAAATGGAGAGTTTGGGGGAAAAATGTGAAGAATATTAATGTTGATGTTGTGGTGTACATGATTACGGGGTCTCTCACCCAGAGGCTGAAGGGGTGTTGGGGGTGTGGTTTGGTTTGGTCTGTAT
>JAVKLF010000064.1:5846623-5857371 GCA_034783495.1 Millerichthys robustus | reverse complement strand
TTTTTTTTTTATTACTTTTTGTCATCTTGAAAGCTACAAATACAGATGTTCAGTACAAATCCCAAACTGATTACTGAATCACCATTTCCACAGATACATCTAAATCATTAAGTTCAGCTTCAAAGCTGAGAGGTCTGTCTTTGGTGCAGCTGGGATTCACAGAACATTACTCCCTTATTTAACACACATTAGAGAACTACAAAACCCACAAGCAGAGTCTGCTCACACGTCTGAAAGCTGTTTGTAGAGGACGGTTAGCTCTGAACTGAACATGACTGTGACAAATCGGAGCTGCAGCAGGTTGCTGCGTGGAACTGGTGAGATGTTCCTGTAGGATCAGCAGGATAAACTTGGAACATATGACGTCCCACAGGGTTCACTTTACAGAAAAACAATCCATCTGCCTGTACTAATCACTTAATCAGGAAGTGATAGTGAAACCATTTAAGTGGAAGTAGCAAATGAGAAACATGCATTTCTAAAGAATCTTTTTGTTATTGGCAACATATGTCAACAGGACAGATTTCTTTCTTTTCTTTTATAGTAGCTTTGTGGGGGTTTTCTGCCTGCCGCCAAAAGGCAAAGCTGGATAATATTTTTGCCCTTGTGTGTGTGTGCTTGTGTGGCTGCCTGTTAGGCAAAATATATCATGAACCACTGGATGAATTTTATTTAAACTTGCAGAAAGTATTTATACAGCAATGACTGATTAACTTTTGCAATCAGCTCAATTCAAGATGTCTGCCACAGCCAAATGATATTAGAAAAGGTAAATGTCTTGCATGAAGGGCAGAGGGCAGTGTACCTTCAAGGAATGGTACTTTTTTGTTCTGCAGAATTTGTCGACTAAACATTTCTGTATTTTAGTAGATTTAGGTGATGATTTAGCAGCTTTTGATGTGTTGCTTTTCTCCCCAAAATGATGGTATCTTCACTTTTTCCGTAACTGGATCATTATCCTCGATAGACACAGGCACACACAATCTTATCACAAACATACACCTCCCCTGCTGTGCAGCAAGCTGACTACTCACATTCTGTGTTTTTGCAGCCCACGAGGATTTCTTGGTGCAGCCTGAAAAACTGTACTTCCGCTCTGCCTGATGTCTGTTATGGCAGGGCTAAAATGCTGCGTTATTAGATTATTGAGTGATGAAACAGCATACCTCCATTCAGTTATAGCTCGGAGTTTAGCTCAGAACATATTAAAGTATCTTATAAACCACCAATAAAACTTGTATTTTCTTGAACAAGTCATTTGCTCTTTATTTAAATGTGTAGCTATAAGCAAAATGTGTCCACACATATAGGAACCTTTACTATATATTGTACAGAAATGTAGTCAATAAATGTTACTGTCTTGCTCGTGGTTAGCCACTAACAGCTTCATAAATAAAATATTTTGCCTGTAGGTGTGCAGTCAATGCACACTTACCACAGAAGAATTGATAATAAGTTACATTATAAATCCCTCTATACTTTTTTTTTAGCGGTTTAGCTTCATTAATCATAAATGACACAAGGAAAAGGGAGCACCAACTTTCTAAAAACTAAACAAACACAACTCTGGTGACAAATAAAGTACATTATTCTGCTCCAAAGAGGAGCAAACATAGGAGACTCAAACAAAACAGTTTTTTGACAACTTCAGATTTTAAGATTCATTTAAATGTAAAAGAAGAAAAAAAAGGCTAAAAATCTTTTATTTGGTTGTCACTGTAAAATCCAGGGCACTTCCCAGACTTTTGAATGTTAAGTGGCTGAGTGTTTTTTTGTCAGATTGTTGAGCGCAGTTTGTTCTAGGCAAGTTTTAAAAAGGAGCACTTTCTAGGAGCTGCTTACAAGTCAGTCCTGAGGGCTAATGGACAGATTTAAGCCCGATGACAGCAACAACATTTCTATTAGATGGAGGAAGATTGGTGGGCCATTTTTATTACTTATATTTATTTATTTTTCATGGCAAAAGTATTGGCTGGAACTTGTTCTAATTGAAGTTCCACCGCGAGCGAATGGATTTTTGTTGGTTCTGTAGAGGTTCTAATATTATATGTAATTAAAGGTATTTAGTTTTGTCGAGTATCTTTGATGTTCCAGAAAATCTTTGCTTGGAGTCAGAATGCTGATCAATGGGATGGACTCGTGCATTTTGGTGGCTTGAGTGTGTAATGTTGTGTTTGATTACCAACAAAGAGATATGAAGATTATGCAACAAAAGTATTTTTGTTTTTGGGGTAAAAGGTCTTGATTGCAAGATTGTCCAAACCATGTGAAATCTACTCTACCTGGCCCATTTTTTAACATCGGCATCAGTCACAAATTTTTCTTTAACCTTTCTTTTTTGCAGGTTCAGTTGTACTTTTTTCAGTAGTGTTACATTTTTTGACTTAAGTTGTAAATATTAACCCATTTCTGGGATATGAAAAACACAATACGATCAAGGGAGGAACAGGAACGATATGTAATGGACTGAAGAACCATGTCTTCTAGTTGTTCATTCATATCTGAAAGGTTTATGACCCTTTGTCCTTCCAAAGACATAAAGTTCACATGAAGCATAACATTTACAAAGAAGAAATGCCCCTGAAGGCTGAGGAATTCATTACCAGAGCAGCCATGTTGTTGAACCTAGGTACACACAACTATAATTTATCTACAGCAACGCTAACACCCTAATAGATTATACAGCATATCTCTACAGAGTACATCCAGCACACATTTATTTTAACACTCAAATGGATGTTTTTCTGCTTCATCGCCAGCTTATCTGCATCCACCGACCTGCTGATAATAAGTAAAGTAAATGACTTCTTAATTGCTGTTGTTATGTGAAAATTTCTCATGAAGGTACTTCTCATGTGAACTTTGACTTAATTTGCAATTTGGTGCACCTCACACCTCAATATTTTTCCCCACAATGCTGTGTAAAAGTTTGAAAATAAAAGGGGAAAAGGCAGGGAAAGAGAACATCATGTGACGGTGCTTCATACGGCTGATATTTCCTAAATTAGGCATGATTTGTATTCAGGCTGCCAAGTTACCATAAAAAAGTAGATGTCTGTAAAATTCTACAGGCTTCCTTTTTTTCACACCAACATACTAATTAGTAATTCCTCCTTGGACAGCCATCACCTCTGATTAGACTCGCATACTCGTCCTTAACATCCTTAAGAAGAGCTGATGTAGGCTTTATTTTGTTTTTCAGGAGTGCTGCAGCTCGCTTCGACTTCAAAAAAACCTAATGTACTGTATTTGCATACCTAATTGTGTTTGAAAGATGTCATAGGTTGACTACTTGGGAGAAGGTGAGAATTACAAAGTTTTTTTAAGACTGAGAAGTGCTGGAGGGAATGGTAACCCGCTAATGATTGCAGGTTAAAGAAAATGCAAATATGTAGCTTCTGACTAATGAAGCCTTGGAGAAAATAATTGTTAAAGCTTTCTCGTAGACATATTAGTTCTTGACCCAGGACAGATTAGTCCAGAGTATAAGAACAGTGAACCTAAAAGTTAGAGAGGTTGGAGAAGAAAAGAAAATTATGTCAGAAAATAAGCAAAGTTAGAAGTACAGGTCAAAAAGTGGGGGAAGAATGTTGGGTAAAAAGATTTTTTAAATTAAGGATTAAAGAGAATGTAGGAGAAAGATAAGACAAAATTGTTTTTTAAAATTAAAAATCGAATATAAGCAGGCTTATCAAAAGAAATGAAATATTATGACCCCTATTTAATATAATTTGTTGTTCAATTTAAAAACAAGAACAAAAATTATAATCAAAACACAAATCCTGGGGAGAGGTCATGCCCCACAGTTTGAGAACTACTGATGTTCTCATCAAGCTGAAGTGTAATCAATAACATAACAAAATAGTTGTTCTAGACTTTTTGGGATGAAATAAATCTTCTTGACTTTGAACACAAACCCTGTGACCCCGTGACCCTGAAAGGAAGTTAAGATAAGGGATGGATTCTTCTTGACTTTGGACACAAACAGAGGCAGAGGGTTGTCTCAGAGTGACGAGGGAAGCCGGTCACTCTGTCACGATTACAGCGAGGCAGATGGTCGTCCATATTGGCTCTGAGGGGATTTGGGAAAAGATGAGTCATCTGACTCTTAGCGAGCTCTAGGTTTGACTGACTTGCAGCTCAAATCAAAAGTCAATTTGTTTGTTGATTGATTTACAAAAAGACTGATCCTTAACTGATTAGAACTAGAGAGGTTCTATCGGATACAGAATGTGAGTAACACTTTTAGTTTTTTAATTTTCTGCCCAAGTTTTAGGCAAACTTCAACTAATAACTTGTAGAACTTCATGAAAGGGAAGCAACTGAAAACCTTTAGAAAAGGACAAATACAGAGTTTTAATTTTACAGTTTCACTGGAATGGAAAAGCAGAAGCTTAAGTCCTAAATATTATAAAATTAGGCATTTTGTTGGATTTTCTTACAGAATGAAGGCTTCATTTATTACTGATTGACATCTGGGAATCCAAAACGTAAAAGCTAGTGTTCATGTTTTTGTTGTTTTGTTAAAATCTGTAAACCAAACTAATAAGGAAAGAACCATATTAACCTATGTGAAAAAGTTTTTTCTTTTTTTCGAAAGAAAACAAGTTTGATGCTTTAATGACAAACTAATCAACATCATGCCTAAAACAGACAAAGCAACACATACACCCAAGGTGAAATACGAAGCGTAATTAGCTGAGTGTTTGCGAACAATAAAATACACAAATCTTAGAGTATTTTTAGCTTGTATTTCCCTCATGTTTTTGCTGACGTGAGCTGTAGCTGTTTGAAGTTTTATTCACTGCAGTAGAGGTGGCTTAGAGGAAGGCAGTTTCCAGCAGGGAGTTTGTGAATGCTGAATGTCCTTGATGTTGGAGATGGTACAGCTTTGATGCCCGAGAGACACGGAGAAAGACTCCACTGCCTCTGGAGAGCAACCCACCCCACCCCACCCCACCACCTCTGCAGTTATTCTCTTACAGCATCACAGTTGTTTCCCCATATGTCTGCGAGAGCAGGTCTGGCCCAGCAGGTCACAGCAACACGCCGCAGCAACCATCTGCCCCATATTTGTCAAAATGTCAGGTGGGTTTGATTCCCTGGCCTTCACCTCTGTGCAGCCCCTCCGTCATCAAGCCCACATGTCAGCTGCTGATTCTGTGTGTGATTCTAAATCCCCTCTGAGTGACGCACGCCGGCCAGTTTCTACGGGGCATCTCTAACCTTTGCTGTCATTTCTCTTTTCATTTTTTTTTATTGTCGTCATCATCATTTTTCGCTCTCCCTCTGCCTTTGTTTCATTATTTATTCAGTCTTTTTGGATCTCTCCTACCTTCTTCGTGTGACGCCTGAACGGATGTTGATGCAGAGCTTGTTCCTGTTCTTCCTGATGTATTCTGTTGTTGCAGGATGGAGGATATGACACGCTGGCCATTCTTTGTTGAAACACCCCTTATCTTTTCTCTGTCCTTTAGTTTATCTAATCTTATTTTTCCTTGCCTTTTATATTAGGTTCAGTGTACGAAAATGGGCTTATCTTGAGTTTGAACGTAAATAAAGTGTGGAACCTGAGAAAGACCAAAGGTTTGGTGCATCTCAAAATGAATTTTACAATTTCTAAATCTGCAGTAATGGTGTTATTTGGGCTTTTAACAGAGACACTTGTATACACATCTGACAGTACTGATGGACAAACACTAATGGAATCAGTTTGTGCTTGCATGATTTCAATGAAGTGGGATTTTGTAACTAGCTATTTGAACAGAGCTTACTTCTAATTAGACTGATGGCTAGTCCAAGTGAATCCAAAACCAAAGCGTACTGCTGTTGTCTTGTTTGGTAATTGATGCTGGTGATGGACATAACCACGTTGAGAAGAAAATCAATAAAATGCTGCAATGCAAAACTTAAAGACAAACTGAACTATAGAAAAGTCTCTGCCAGAGCTGAAGTTATTTGGCAGTTCAATCAAGTTTTTCTTTGAAGGCATTAGTTTTTTTCCACATTAAAGATTTTATTTAATACAAGAGTATTAATTGTATTAATTGATGCGACTGTAAGGCTCTGTAAGAGGAAAATGTTAAAAATGACAGGACAAAGACCCACAAATGATCGTAGCATTTTTTTTTTAAATTTCCAGATTGAAATAAACTGTGACCTGTAGAGGATTTATGACCTTTCCATTGAACACTTGGAACTATTTTTACCTTTAATTAGGACGAAAACCATCCTGAAAGAGTATTACACCAGGCTTGAATAATTGCAATTTCCCATTTGCGTAGTGCAGCATATCCTCATCCAACAGTTTTTAAATTATTGCTGAAACCCTCGACACAATAACCCAGAAATAAATGAAACATTGTGTGTTGAACCCCGGTCTCCCTTGTTATTTCCATGCGGACGTGTTGGCCTAGATTACAGCAATAAAGCAACTGCTCACTTACAGCATATTACAACAATGTCCTGTGCTTTTGTGATGACAGAAAAAAATACCTGCTTCATTGTTACAGCTCCGCAGCAAAGCATATCATGTTGATGTTGCCCTGATCTGTGACTATCGACTACACTGTGGCGTAAAAGTAATTGAATTGGCCGACGTGGCTCGGCCTTTTGCTTTATGTGGGAGCTCCTCTGTGTCACAACTGCCAGCAAGTCATTACAGCAGATTAGTTATTCTGGCCTCACGCCAGCTTCGTCGCACTCTTCTTCCTTCCTCAAGCTTTGTGTTCCCTGCCAAGCCTTCATAAAACACAAGACACACTTACTTAGGGTATGAGTCGAAGATTGTAGGTTACAAATGAGGTATGTACGGAGGTATGGGTGAGTGTTTGTGAGCGTGCGGTCGACTGCAGCATCTAATCAAGCTTTGATGAGCTTCCTGTTTCCCAGGTGGTGGTGAAATGAAGGGATCATCATCATCTTTTATTACGAACGGATGGCCGGGCACATTTAGCCACAAGTATCCATACAGACCCTAATAAATACAATGGCTCTATTTTCCCTCTTCTGTCCTCCTGCCTTGTTGTCTATTTACAATTTGAACTAATAACTGAGGTGAGTCCACCACTCAGAATTATTGATGTTTAAAATGAATCACTTCTCAGAAGAGCAAACAGAAGCCTCTCATTTCTCGCCAATGACAGCTGATGTCAGAGAGGAAGGTTGATTGTCCGCTGTGGAGCTGTGTTTGCTTTCATTCCAATAATGCCATTTTTAAGAAGCAGGCTTTATGCTTTCATTTGCTCCAAAAACATGTAACTAATGTGTTTCTGGTGGCTTAGCAGGTTCAGTAAGAATCAGCGTCTAACCTGCAGTAAACAGCAGTCAGAGTGGTTTCAGTTTAAAGAATCATGGACACATTTGCGTGTTTGGTGAAAAGAGGGTGTGAGCGATGAATGTTGCTGAGAACACAAGCTAAAATATTCAAAATACAAAAAAAAAAACCAAGAAAACATTAACTTAGCTAAAATAACAAAAGCTAAATGTTGACGACAAATACTATCTAAAAGCAGCAAAAGGTTAGCTAAAGTAAGCTAAAGTAGCATAAGAAGTCAAAAATATGCTTTCAATGAGAACAATGGTTTTAAAGGAATTTTAAGAAATTCAATACATTTCTAGGAAGAAAAAAAAACTTATAAAAGTTACGCAAACTAAAAGTCATAGCACCCATTTCTGTCACATTCTGCGTGTTTTTGCTTTAATTTTGTGTTTGATGTTCCCCTGTGTTCCTACCCTGCTCCAGCCCCGCCCCTGCTCACCTGATTCCTCTTGTGTCTCCTCCAGGTGTTTCTCGTTGTGTGTAATTAATTTGGCTTTATATTCTGTGTCCTGTGTTCAGTCTGCGTCGGATCATTGTTTCTGTCTTGCCTCCTGAGTGTTCTCCGTGCCTGTATTTTTGTATCTGCTCTGAGTGAGTTTTGGTGCTGCCCTGTCAGCCTTTTGGTTTATTATTAAAGTATTTTTGTTCATCTTTTGGGTCTGCCTGCGCCCTGGGTTTTTTTGCCGACTACAAACCTGACAATTTCCTGTTTGAGCTGAACATTTTAATTCATGAATGGCCAACAAAGTACAAAGTACTAAAAGTTCTTAGTTTGCAAAAAACATACAAAAAATGAAAAAACAATAGTGCAAATGCTGAATCAGCATTCACACTTTTATCCGGAGGGAATGAAGCAAACTGCTTCTCTGAGGAGGACTCATTCAACAATAACTATGCATCAAAAACAACTCACCGTTCAGAAGTTTCATAGCAGTCTTGGCAATTGTTTTATTGCTGTGTTGTTGGTTTGTTTTTTTACAGCATCACTATCTGAAAATTCTGTTTCTAGTTTGTGGGAGGCCATTTTTCACACACGCAGGACAACCATGCACACGCTCACGCACATTCAGCTCAATCTCCATTAAGTGAGATAAGGTGAACTCTCTCTGCGTCACGTGCCGTCCTTCTTTCTCACATATTGACCGAGCAAACGACAGCGCAGACCTGCGTCTCCTGCAGCAGGCTGATAATCTTGTCACACACACACACACATGCCACACAGACACACAATATTTAGTACTGGTGTGCAGATAGATACCTATTACATGCAGACACGTACATACGTTTGTGACAGTCTTTCAGACAGAGCCCTAACCTGACCTTAATCTATCTCCATGGCAACAGCAATCCAGGTATGGTGTGACTGTGTGTGAGCGCAGCGACCTGACCGGGGAGAAAGTTACAGTGTGTCGGTCTTCATCAGTCATTGGCTCGCACTCTCGTGCAGGGGGGGTGGTGGTGGGGTGGCAGGAATGGATTTATCTGGTGATACTTTGATATGGCTGATAGGGTTAATTGGTTTTCAGAGGGCATGTAGAGTGACGGAGCCTGACACTGACCAGATTACAGCTGAGACACCAGGGAAGGACCTACCACACTGACACGGACTGACAGAGCAGGAGAGGAGAGGAGGGAAGGGAAAAGGTACAGTTCAGGATGAACTGGAAGCAGGTGATGCAGAGAGGAGGAGAGGTGGGTGGGAGATTTACCATTTACCGTGGGAGCTGAGAGGTCAAAAAAGAGTAGGAGTGTTGAAATATGTGTCGAGAAGAAGTGATCTAAGAGCCAAATGGAATTAAACTGTATTGAATGTGGCTAAAGTTTATTTCAGCGGCACAGTGGAGCAGCTGGTTAGCTGAGCTGAAGGTTCTGGGTTCAAAATTCATCCGAGCTTCTTTTAGCATGGAGGTTGGTTTGTTAGTTAACACACTTCCACCCCAGTGCAACAACATGCATGTTAGGTGAACGGTGGATTCTAAGTTGGTCTTAGGTGTGAGTGTGCATGGTCGTTTGTCTGTTTGCAGACCTGTTGTGACCTTCGTAGTGAACACTGGTCCAGTTGCGGTTTAGTTTATGCAGTGCTGACCACACCTGGCAAAGCATGTCGAGCGTTGGTGCATTGTTTGGGTCAGAGCTGTGCCTGTTATGACAGCCAGCAGTGCCAGCTTGATGCCAGATGTGGCCCACACGGCCTGGATGGTATGTGGCATTTTATGGCTAGGAATTTTACAAATAATTAGCTACTTTTAAAATCCATTCCAGCAAACATTTTTTGACATGCTAGAAAATGCATACCAAATAGAGTTGTTTTTTTTGTTTGTTTGTTTTGCTTTATGTTTAGGGGATAAAAGCAAACAAATAATAATGATAGAAGAAGTATAACTCGTGTTGCACAATATGTGTCTGCTTCAATCATTCAGTGATTATTGGTTTGACAGGGCTCTCTTTTCATCTCTCAGGGCTTTCTCTTTTACTTTACTTAGAAAACTTCAGTTCAGCTTCTTCAGTGACAAACTAGGACGGACTGATAACACAGTGACTGTAGTGAAAGTCACTGAGGACACGATGAATGACTATGGCTCTGTGAATGCTAAAGACTTCAGCCTTTACCAGGATAGAACCAGGACAGTTAGTGGGTTTATTACTGCCACCAAGCCTGGATGGTTTCTCTGAAAGTGCTGAAATACATAATCACCTTTTCTTATAATGAGATTCACAAAAATGCTTTATAGAGCATTTTAAGCTACTCAAGCAAAGACTTTGCAAGCATGCTGCCATTTTTTTCTCTCTTTCTCAGCTGTCCTAATTGTGTAACAAGTCTCAAGTTAATGTGAAGTTAATGTTTTATAGTTTTATTTTCTGTGAACATAAACAAGTAGCTGTTTGTCTAATAGCCAGAATACACCAATTTCTCCAGTGAAACTTCAAAAGCAGAATTAGAACATTTGACAAGTGTATGCAACTGTTTTGAAAAACTTTCAAGAGCACAGCAAGTTCTCAAACCACCTCAGACATGACATCAATTTTTAATCCCCGACTCACTAAGTCTGACATCAGTTGCTTTTGCACTCGTTTTTGTTTTTTTTTTTATCCTCAAGGTTGTTAAAGTGGGTACTTATCGATTTTACGTAAGTCAATACAGAGCTCCAGTTGCTCATCGCTAAACTCAGTGAAACAAAGCCTTTCAGAGTTAAATATTGCTGAAATATTCATTACTGTTGGTTCTTCGTGCAGTCCCTCACAGCCCTTTGCTTTGCCATCTTTCCCGTCAGGACTAACTGAACACACACAGCTTTATTCAGCAGTGCTGTGCCCCACAGACACTGCTGCAAACTTTAAGGCAGAAGCCAAAAGCCACAACAGGGACCACAGTCTCCAGCTGTCAGTCAATCAAACCAATCCCTGAGCTGCAGTACTAAAGCAACAG
>JAVKLF010000064.1:5803715-5820509 GCA_034783495.1 Millerichthys robustus | reverse complement strand
GTGTGTGTGTGTGTGTGTGTGTGTGTGTGTGTGTGTGTGTGTGTGTGTGTGTGTGTGTGTGTGTGTGTGTGAAACTGGCCTCTAAATTAGACTAGGCATTAAAATTACAATCTTGTAGGTCTGTTTATGATACAATTTAGGATGCTTTTTTCACCAAATTTTTTGAAGTTTTTTTAAATTTTGCAATTACCTGTGGAAGTCATTTTACTTTGATCACTGTTTTTTTTTTTACCACAAATAACCTGATATAAACAAAACTGATTTTGTCATGAATGTACATGCAGACACGAAGCACACCTACCGGGTAGAATTTTGTCATGTGCGTAAGAAACTGAAGCTAAATCTAAATCTAAGTCTATGGTTCTGGACCCCATTGTGGGTCCTGAAACATTAAGATCTTGAAAGGATTTTTAGACTTGATTACATTTAAAAATGACTATTAACATTTTTTTTTCCTTGCCTTAGTTGTTACAAAAGAGTGAGGTTAGACTTCTATCTCTCATTTGTGTAGAAGGGTCCTGATTGGCGCATGTGCATAATAACTGCACAATTCCTCAATTAGAAAGTGAATGAGTGAGCTATTATTACCTAAACTCAGCTAACATCGTAACACCAACAAGGATTGTGTGGTACCATTAAAAACAGGAGGACGAGGAACCATAATTCCCATGCTGTTGTTAAGATCCTAGAGGAGAACTGTTTTCCTGTGAGACCCTCAGCTGCATTAAAACTGAGCTTTATTTAGCTCAGTTAGGACTCCTGGAAATCAGGCTAATGAGTATACAAGAACGTCTATCTTTGCATTGCCCTCTAACTCTAAAAAAATAAAAGATAGCAACCTTGAAAGTAAATGTAGAGAACACATGTGGGTCCTCCTACATCTAAAGTTCTCTCTGTAAATGTAGAAATTAATTTATTTAACTACAATGTTTGGTAGAGTTAGGATAAAATATCTTCCTCCATCTGTCACTGCTACATATTTATCTCTGCCTATCTATCCTTCATTTTTCTTGTCTGTCATTCAGCCCTCATTTCAATTTGAAACGTGGCGCTCTTTTCCTTCGCCCCCTCTTCCTTTTCTTGTTTTTTTTTCCTTTTCACACATTCTTCCTCGAACTCGTTCCTCCCGATTTTGTATACAAGCGTCAACCCTCATCAGGGTCGCACCGATCTATTTATATGTTATTGTGTCATACCGCTCAAAGCGTAGATGCTTGACAACATCTTCCCAGCCTTATTCGCGGTGGTAAAAGTTCTTTTTGATTCAATTTGATAGAGACAAAAAGGAAAAGCGACGCCGAAAATGTCTTCACCTGTCAGCTCTGACAGGAATCTGTAGACTCAGTGGTCCATGACGAACTGAAGCGACAACTCCACTTGTACATCCAAGCATCTCATTAAGAAGACATCTTTTGTTGCAGTCAGTCAGTGTTGCTGTTTGATCAGTGACTATGCCACTGCTGGGTGTTTGAGAGAAAGGGGAAAAAAAGAAAAAGATTTTTAAAACAAGAGTGTTGTAAACATGCTGTTCGACGTTCAAACGCCGTGGCCTCGTTTCAGTTCCGGCTGCAAAAACTCTTTCTACTACAGCAGTGTCGTAAGGGTTTGCGATTTGAATCCAGTTCAGTGCCAGAAGGTTGCGTCACACATTAAACTGCAGCTCAGCATCAGAGCTGTGTGAGTGCATGGAAGTGTCTGACACTCTGTGGGACTTTTTCCCTGCTTTAATACTAAAATAAGGGCAGATTCTGATGTAACCGCTGAATCACAGCCAATGGGGAAGGACGTCCTAACGTAGTTCAGACAAATAACGCTGCTGCTCATTGAGTTCCCATCATAATGACGCAGCGCCACCTCTTGGTCAAGATTGTCTCTGCTTTTTGCATCAAAAGGAATTTGAATTGGTGCTTTTAAGACGATTTCGATTTATTGTTTAAACCACTTTGTTTTCTATTTTCTGAAAATTATTTGTTTTGGTGTTCTGTTTCTGCCTTTAGTTGCCTTTAGTCTTTATCTTCCCCTTTTTTTTTCCAAACCACCCCGGGCTCAGTCAGACTCAACTTAAACAAGCATGCACTCACACAGAAACAAGAAATTACATGTTTTCTATATTGTCCTGCTGCTTTTTTTGAAGCACATGTAACCTCTCTCCTTCTCTCTTTGCCCTCACACCCCTATAGATTCAACAAAATCCAGAACACGAAGAACACGATGAAGAAGGACGGCATCAGCTCCCTGACCTACAAACTGGTGGAAGTAAAGAAGTACCCTCTCTACACAAACATCTCTGTGGAGATCGGCAAGCCGCCACCCCGACCCATCAAAGGCTAGGGAGACGAGGTGAAGCTGAGGAGGGCGGTGCCCACTGACGGATAGAGGAACAGGAACATCTAGAAAGATGAGAGATGAGAGGACACACAAGTCTGTCGCAGTGTCTCCTCCTCCTCTATTTTATCCTTTGGTTGTTGTTTTTTTTTGTTTGTTTGTTCTTTTGAGATTCCAGCTTGATATTTTGCTCCTTTAGAGCTCAGGCTTTTGCCACTTGCAGCCTGTTTGAGGAGCCGGTGGCAGCCGTCACCCCTGCTGCACGGC
Organism: Millerichthys robustus; assembly: GCA_034783495.1. Taxonomy (NCBI): domain Eukaryota; kingdom Metazoa; phylum Chordata; class Actinopteri; order Cyprinodontiformes; family Rivulidae; genus Millerichthys; species Millerichthys robustus. The sequence goes on along the minus strand of JAVKLF010000064.1, from coordinate 5,817,917 downwards.
ACCACTCTGTGACTATGAATTACTCGAGGACCAAAAGGTGGAATATCAGTAGCTCACAGAACGTCGAGCCCTTTTCTTTAACAATTCTTCGTAACCTGGAGGCCATCCAACAACACGAGCTATTGTTGAAGGATGACAACGCAACACATTAATATAATTTATCACTTTTGCTAGTTCTGGAAGGGTTTCAGAGCGCACAGTAGGGTTTCTTTTTATTTCAAACGGACGCTATGGGGATGAAAAAAACTGTTTACAAGGATAAATGACTTCAAAACGATGCAGCTGCCATTTGGGAAATTAAGCATCAGAAAAGTAGCAATCTCGTTCGATTTACAAACGTTACAAAGGCCTTTACAGCATGGAAAATCTGAGTATCTACAGCGTGTGATGGAGGAAAGCAGTGATGATACACAGATGTTTTTGCAGTTTTTTTGTTTGTTTGTTTGTTTGAATCTTTCAGAGACAGCAGCTTATCATGACACATGGCATTCACAGACATGTTGGCATTTCTTCCTTGGAGTTACCGGTGTGGATCTCATCACTCAGACTCCTCTGCTATAAATCAATGAATGTGTATTGTGCCTGCTTCTACCGCAGAAGACTCATGAACACACTGATGGAACATCAGAGAAAACGCTTTTCCTTTCTCCTGTTTTATTTTTTTCTCCCTTTTTTAACACATATAAACTAACATTTTGAGAACAGAAATGGACTTAAAAGTTTTGCAACAAGAGTGAAACAAATCATGATTTGAAGTTTTCCTCTGTATGCAGGCAGGTGGAAGCATCTTGGAAGTGAATTTTATAATATTGAAATCTAAAAGCAGGAGGCCTGATATATACTGACAGCTCAGTTATGAAACTCAAAAAGATTCTGTTTCAGTATTTTTACTCTTAAGTAGTTTTATATGGTAACCTAGTCTTTAAGGGGTTTAGATTAGCTTGATGGTTGTTTAACATCGGGCATTTATCTTATTTTGCAGACACACACACGAGGCAGAAACATCCAAAACTGAGTTGTCAGAATATCTTGGACAGTCAAAAGGCATTTTGGATCTGCAAGATGACTTGTAACCTTTTATACAGGCTAGAAAATCATGAAAAAAAGTCATTCTTTTGGTCATTTTTTCAAGCCTACAACATAACCACGTGCTCTTTTTTTCTAATATCACAATCCATTTAAACTGTACCGATAGTATTAATATGCCACTTTTTGTCTCTATCTTTTTTTTTTTTACTCAATCATTAAGAGATGGTCGTATTTACGAGGAGAAAATGACAAAGTGAGGCACTTCTGCAAGTGGAAATTGTTAATTATAAGACTGGAGAAAGGCCGGACGAGATAAGCTTGATGTTTTTTGCGTCTTCTAATTTAATCATAAGCTGTCATTCCTGTACTGTTTTATCACTCTACAGATTTGATTATGTTCTAATTTAGCCACTCGGATTCATTTTTCTTGCAAAGATTTTCTTTTTTTCTTTTTTGTAGCTTGAAACCGCTTCCCTGCTCAAGCTGCTGCCCCTGCGACCCGACTCGGATTAAGCGGGAGATAATGGATGGATGGATGGATGGATGGATGGATGGATGGATGGATGGATGGCTTGAAACCGCTGAATTTTATCTCTTAAATTTCTCCATCAACACATGGAAGCCTTGGACAGCTTTGTCTTGAAGACATTGCTCTGTTCCCTCTGTATTTATATTTTATTTGTTTTACCTTTCGTGTTGCATTTGTTACACCCCAAACTGTTGCCTTGACATGTTAAATGTGCTAATTTAAAGGTCATTCTTGAAGAAAATGTGTTGTGGAATGGAAACAGACATTAAAGTGTTTGTTGCTGTTTTTCCACTTGTCTTAACACCTTAAATCTAAAGGAGGCTTGAGTGTATTCCTTTACCTGTTTTGTTTGTTTTGGTGAAAATTGTTTCTCTGTGTCTGGGTTAGCCTTGAGGTGAGGGGGGAGAAACTGTTTCAGGCTGTTTGGTTCTTTTTCTGAACGCTGGCCGAAGGTTTGGTTTCTGTTTTTTTATCAAGGACACACATTTTCACTCTGTCCACCTTTTTCTTTATGTATCATCCTTTTCACTGCCTTTCCCATCTTACCCTGCCAGTCCTGGCTGTGTGTGTGTCAGTGGCTCACTGTCGTTCTTTGTTGTGGACCCACTTCAGGCACAGCTGTGCCTCACAAGAAGAGGCTCATCTTTCAACAGATATCGACAGGGGCTCTCATTGTGTGTTCGAATCTCTGCATCTTTATTTCATCTAATCTTTGCTGTTCACCTCACTGGCCCATTTGTGAATCCTTCCGTCTCCCCTCCTCTCTTTCTTTCTGTGCTTCTCGTTTTGCTTTACGTCCTTCCTCTTGTCTGTATTTTCATCCTCTTTTGGCAGTACTCCTCTGGTGCTTTTCTGGGTCCTATACTGGCAGCCTGTGAGTCGTCGGTGCGTTTTCTTCTTCAAAGTGTTTACAGTTGCGCAGTGTTACAGATCAGTTCACATCCGCTGCATGTTCTGCTCTGACGCTGGGGGACCGGGAGGTCGGAGCGCTTCGAAAAGGGCAGTTCATTTTAGTTTGCAATGCAGTCGTGATTTTTCGGTTTGGTTTCTTTTGACCCACCTGTTGAATATCAACACTTTAAGTAGAAAACAGTACAGCAGTGACAGTCCTCACTGTTTTGGAGGGGCACTTCAGTAGTGTAGTGTAGAGACACTAGTTTGTGTCAGGTTGTAAAGGCAGTGATGTAAAGTGTATTATCATAATTAAGTGCAATGGGCAGTTAAAATATTTATCTGTATAACTGCAACACAAAATGTGTCTTATTTTAATTGAATATGATCAAAATACCATATAACTATATGTATACTGAAATTTTAATGGAGAAAGTTACTAAAATTTCTATTTCAGTTAAAAAGAAAAATCTAATAACTGCTGACCCACAGCAGGAAGAAGCCTTTGACACAAAGTTAAAGGGATAGTTTAGTCAATTTTGAAGTGAACCTCTGTAAATTTTTATCAAGATAAAAACAGAACATCACTTCAAAGCTGACTACCTCATACATGCTGATGAAATAGTTTACCTGAGTGGGTTAGTCAAGTGTCATATAATTTAAATTGGCTGATTTCTTATTGGTGTTTGGTTTTTTTGTCCCCCCACAACACTTGAACAGCACAGGCAACTATTAAATTGTTGAAGTGTCTCTTTGAAATACGATCCGTTCCAGCTTCACCAAGGCTGGTTTGATACATTACGTGAAACTATTTGCAGTTTTGAACAGAGCAAAGGACGAAACTGGAGAAATGGCCTCAGTGTGTACAAACAGTAATCTATGGCCTCAAGATCAGCAACAGACACGTGTAGCAAATAAATGCATTTGAAATGTGGCCTCTGCATAAGAACCAGACAGCCACGAGGGATGCTTGATGTTTCTCATTGAAACTTCGAAGCGTTTTCCTGCAGTTGAGCGCCCCTGAGGTGGGTGAAGTGGTTTAAACCCATCTTCAGATGCACTTTTTGCTTCATCTGCTGCTGACGGGATCTTCTGGCCTGCAGGTATTTTTAAAACTTTTACTGTACTTATGACTTTTCTTTTGTACATTGAATGTTGAAAATGTTATATCTTATATAGAATGCATTATGTCATATCAAACCTACTTTTTCTATACAATTAAAAAATCTGATGTTCAAGATTGTATAATGGTGTCTCGTCTTGTGTCTTACGGTGAAGTAATCTCTTCAAAGTCTCTCAATATGTTTTGGTGTGAACATAAATACAACTTTACAACTACAACAAAGACAGGGTTGAAAAAATACTTTAATTTGGAATGTTGCTGCAAAATTGGTATGTATTTCCAATTCGTTTTAAACAGTTTGATGAGTGATCATTATGCGTAATGATTTGCTGCATATTAACCTATGAAAAAAAGGACTTTGTGCTACATTAGATTATAAATATTGATCCTGAATAAGGGTCACACTGTAAACTTGAAGCTATGCGAGTTATATAAGCTGAAGAACTAATATCAGTGGATGCTTCTATGAAATATTACTCGTCCCTGACAGTGAAACGTCAATAAAGTATTGAGCTGAGAATAGGTTTTTTTTCCCCGCTCCACAGTGAGCAAGCCTAAATAACATCCCATTAGACAAAACCATGCATTCAAATACAGAACTCCCATTAACACCCACACCTACTCCCTCTCTCTATAACTCAACAGCAAATCAATTTCTTTGAAAAAATAGACAAAAATGTCTGGAGCGGGGTCGGGTTTCCTTGATTGTGTGTCTTTCTTCCGCACTGTTATAATTGTTAACACCCGCAGTCGACGTGATGTTTTTAGCTGTGTCTGTGTGTTTTGTTTGTCTTTACTATTAGAAAAATATCTCATTTTAATGCGACATCTAGTCACTGAATGCACAGCTACAGCTGATTAGATTTGGGAGCAAGATGGCTGCTACAGCGAAATGACTTTAGTTTATTACATCAGGTGAAACGCTTTTTCCCCGCAAAGAAAAACTAGAGCTTTAAATTAATGGGAAATTTTCTGTAGCGACTAAAGACTTGAAAAATATGGTTTAGTTTTGTTCGTCTTTATACGTGTTTATATTTCGTTGAAGACTTTGTTGGAATAAATGACCAGCTGATTCTGCTCCCATGTGTAGGAGTTCTCTAAGTGACATTTTTCAGTGTTCCAGTCCAAGAGGATATGGCGTGCAGCTCATCATCCACCACTGAATATGGATTTTGAAATAACTGCAGCCATCGTTGCAGTTCAGTGTTTGTGCACTGGGGCTGGCCCAGGTGTGCAGTTTTTGAGGCGAGAACAGGTGGCGAGGCGGTTCCCCTCCCAGTAACCAGCGTCTTGGCCGTCATGACAGCGACACTTGGTGCAGGAGTCGACCCAAAAGGGCTCTCCTGCAGGAATCACCTGACTGCGCGATTCATCAGTGTAACAGTTGGGACCTGGAGGCGAAAAAAGCAACAGATGAAGAGAAGAGTGATGTCAATAAAACAAATTTTAGCATTTTGTTTAGGTTTTCACAGCTTTATTATAAACTGCTTTGTTCAGCGCACCATCTTTGCATTCAGGACAGCATTTTCCAGGTTGGTACACAGGGTTGACACATTGTGGAGGGGCACAATCTGCAACCAGACACCGAGCGATGCCATCACTGTCACACGTGCACTGCTCACACTCTGACGGCTGGAAGACAGCGTGACACACATCTGTTTATAACCTCATCTTAAAGGCAAGTAGGAGTATAGCTACTGACGGGACCAAAAAAAAGAAACGTAAGAGAGACGTGTCTTTTCATTACTTCCTTCTCATGTCTTGTCAGTAGAGGGCGCCATTCACCTCTATTTTCCTGTTTTTCTTTTAAAAATGCATAAATTTCGTCCTTACTTAATTGAAACACAAAACACAAAACGATTTAGGAACTTGAATCATGTGGTCTAATCATGTCATTATTGTGTGTGTTTAGATTTGAAATGTTACACTCGTATTATTTAAAAGTGCTTTATAGTATTCATTCAGTGTGGACAGTAAAGGCAAGTGGAACCATAACCACAAACCGTGTGGTGGTTCTCAAGCTCACCTGGAAGTCCTGCCCCAGCTCGTACACCACCCCCCGGTACTCGCAGCCGATCTTCTCGCACCTGGGGCAGCAGTCGGTGGGGTAGTGGCTGACATGGATGCAGGCCGCCGGTAGAGACGTGCACTCGGTGCGCGCGCAGACGGAGCCCTCGGCGGTGCACTCGCACTGGGTGCAGTGGTCAGAGTCCAGGAAATACCATTCCCCCACGTTGTAAAGGATGCCGTTGTCCTCGCAGGTGGTCTCCTGCTGCCCGCCCACCGAGAAGCTCCGACCGGTCTGTTTGCATAAAACAAGCGTCAGAACCACCACCGCCGCGCAAAGTTTGCGCACAGCCAAAACCTCTGCCATTATCTGCGATTCTGATCCAAAATGGTAACTTAAATGGAAAATAGGAAATAAGCTCTAGTCCAACGGGGTTTTGTAGGTAAATTACACAATTTTCTAAAACTGTTATTTCATATTGTTAAACCCATGCGATCCAAGTTGTGTGCTCCCTCAAGGCTTAAAAAAGTCCTGAAAAAAATGGGAGCTGCGGATAAAGAGGGAAAGTTGGAGCCTGATGGAGCAAGTCCCTCCCCTATTTATTACAGTGTAGCTCACTTTAGCTTTAGTCTAGTATTTTCATGGTAAAGTCATTCTTATTTTTCTTTTACACGGTCATAGAAATAAAACACAGAAGTGTCAAAAACAAAAAAAAATAACAAAATGATTTGGTTTTAATGTGGTTCAGCTATTTGTACTTAAATGTTTTTTAAATAAAATTAATGAAATTTAACGACATGCGTTATTTGGATAAATCTCGCGATAACTCAGTCCTTAGCAACTTGAATGTTTCCCCTCGAAACCATCTCCACCACACGGACGATCAATTAAGGTGAGCGTTTGATTTCGCGTAGCATCAAACTAAAAACGTTGTTGATATAAAATTTTCCTTGTTTTACAACAACTTGTTTTGTCCGTTTTAGTCGCATTGTTTCAATTTAATATCAGGTTTTTTTTAGTGAAATGTTTTTCAAGTTCTAGAAGTCCTTCCTGTTTGCTAGCTATGTCTGTTTGGCTTTTTTATTATGGATTTTGTTTATTAAGTCAGTTTATACGACCTTAAAATACAGTTTGGTTTGGTTTTTAAACATAGGCTAAATAAATATAGCCCAATATGTTAAAGCAGTAAAAACAAAATAATCATTAATACATAATAGGCCCACTATACAAAGTATTTTGACATTTTAGTGAAATAATAAGACAATGGTGAATGAATATGAAATAAATTATTGATGGACTACTCAGTTATAAAATATGCTTGACTTTTTATGAAAATATCTAAAGATTGCTAAAGTACATCAGGGCTATGATAAAGACATTTTGGTGCATAATGTTCCCCAGGTGTCGTATATCATATTCAGTTTCTCTTTAGTGTGTTTGCCTAGATCGTCTTCATATGAATTCACTTGAAGAAATCCAGTTCTGGCGTCCCAGGCAATCCCTGTGGAGCCTCATTGCTGAACATGTCTCTGAGTTAGAGCTGCTGAAGATTCGTGCAGAACTGGGACACTCTCTGGTAGACATGTACACAGATGTGTACACTGAGGTGAGTCATGTCTTCTATCATAGTAAAGATATAATCTAGCTTTTAGGCTTCACATTCAGTGCAAAACCTAATTGGGTTTTTGTGGTTTTAGATTTCTTTCTGTAAACACTGTGCCTATTTACATAAAAATTCCATCATAGTACTGCCATATATAAAGTAATTTTGTGCAGGGTAAATAAAAAGCTTAGCATTCTAAGTTATATATTTTAGGACTCCAGTTTCAAAGGGTGTTCAAGCTAAATTTGAATTTATAGTTATATTTCATCAAAAAAAGTAGCATAGTGGTATAAATGTGACTCAGAATATGTGTTTAAAGTTAATAAAACTCCTAGCTTTTAATTCAATTTGCTTAGAAAGTACCAAAACTAGATCTCTAGATCTCATAAATATATAGTTAAGATCAACTCTACTGTTTTAATCACCTGCCTTATCATGTGTGCACACATATCACACACCTATATCACACACTTGTATTCATGCTGTATTACTCACAACCTAAGTTTAAATAGTTGTGGCTCTTGTTGATCTGTTTCTGAGGATATAATTAACAATTATTTGCTTAATCTTTTTGTGGCTTATTATTATTTTTATGTACCTTGTATACCGACTCAACTATTGGTCCCCAATACCGTTGTTGTTGTTGTTGTTGTTGTTCTGTCCTTTCCTTTTGTGTCCCCCTCAGCCTTCTCAGTCCGGTGACTTCAAACAATAAAAGCTTCAATGGGAGGATAATTTCAAATCCCTCCTGTTGTAGAGTAAAACTGCCCAGGCATCAGTTTAATCTTACTGAATGCATATATGTCGGACAGGACAGGTTATAAATAAATAATTAAAAGTAACCTCTCCTAGTAAGTCTCTTCTCCTCACTATAGTGCATCAAAAGGCCAGTCAGTGTTTGCAGAAAACCACCTGGACATAGTTTTCCTCTGCTCTCAAACCAGATCACGTGCTGTAGGTGCTGATCACAAGGCTGCTTACTGGTGAAAACCACATGTAACAACTGTGCAATATGCCACTGAGAACTACTTTTGTTGTTAAAGCATGCACCAATTATTTTTTCCCAACATGTCAGTATATGTGCTGGCTGAGAAAAAGAAAGATTTGGGCTGAATGCCTTGACAAACTTTGAGGGTACAAAGTAACAAAGCACATCAATCAAGTTTTGAAAGTTCATGCAGGTTTTCCTTCTGTTATTGCTCTAACTCTGGAACAAATCACATCCTTTACTGCTCTTTTCCATCATTTTTTTATCCATGCAGGGTTTCTTTTTGCAGCATATAATGAATTCGGTACCTTTGAGAGGGAAAAGTGATAGTACATCAGAAGGCAATTTCCTAATTCCTGAATGAAGCTGTTCCTCTGTTCATCAAAGTCCTCATTGTCTAAGATGGTTTGAGCTGAAGAAAGATTATCTCTTTTCATGTCTTCTTACCATGCAATATCAGAGCTTACCCCTTATTCTTCTTGAAATGAACTCTTCCAGTTTAATCTGTTCTTAAATTTAATCTAGGTCATTTAACATAGTACTTTGTGGTACTATTATTTATTGATGTGTTTCAGAACTGTTCTTGAAATGTTCTCTACAAATTCAGCAACATAAACACCTTATTCTCCAAAGGGAGACAGAGGAAGTCAGTGTGAATTTAAAAGGCTGATGTGTGCAAAACACAGCTTATATTAGTGTATGACTGAATGTGCGCGCACATATGAACCCAGAAATGACACGTTTAATACCCCCTAATGTATTCCTTTGAAGCGAAGATGGCAACGTGCAAAAATGACTGGCAAGAAACAGGTGTGAAGGTGCTAATGGTATCCAGACTCCGCTGAGACACTAGTGCACACGTCTTACAGAGACCGAAAAGCTCGCAGCACACAAGGCTGTTTGTCTAATGGCAATGTGCAATTCGGTGCAATTTAGTTTAAATTTTTACAGCCACGATTTAGAACACGTTAATACTGAAAACCACCACAAATTATAAGATATTGTCATCATTGTTAAAGTATATTTGTGCAGTGCTTTGCCCAATATAGAATATAAGCTTCAGTGTCTGTGCTTTTCAGATACATGCAAGTTATATTTCCAGGTATAATCTCTGCTTCATTTTTCAAAGAAACATTGTAAGTTGGTCACATAAAATAGTCTTTGCAAAAGAAAAAAAAAAGAAAACAAAAACCTGTCACACTGAAATATTTTTGTTAAAGCTCATATCCATTTATGTGACAGTTCTTTTTATGAAAGAATGATTTTAGGATTTTAAGATATTAAAATCCGATATGTCACTTTTTTAATTGAACAAAAAAAATATAGCATTAATATTTTAAGTGTGTGAAAAGAAGGTTGTCAGAATCACTCTTATATTAAGCTCAAATAATTACAAGCACAAAATTATTATTATTACTATTACTATTAATATTTCCTATTTGTTACTGTATGTCTTAATGACCTCACTGTTGGAACCTCTGCAGGCAGTGATGTGGCACAAAATCTGGCAGGAGAGACAGCAACATGGAAACCATAACAGCAAAGCAGAGAATCCATCCACTTGTCCTCGAGGTTCCCCACTATCTGATCCGCCTGTTGTGAAAGAACTGGTGCGAGCTGAAGTCAAGATGTTACTACAGACTCTCAAGGAGAAAGCCTGCAGGACTGAAAAGTAAGTCTTATATACAAATCACCTCTAGTGGGCTGTATATTTTTAATACATAAAGAAAAAAATATTTAAATATGATTTTCGTTTATGTAAAGTATATTGGCTTGCAAGTAAATGTATTATTCAAAGTTCCTTTCAGACACAGAAATGTGCCTTATTGTTAATCGCTGTGTGGGGAAAAGTGCCAGAACAAGTTTTAGTGCCACACAGATATTACCAGCACAAATCCAATCTTCCATCTGGAGTTGCCTTCAGGATGAATTGTTGACCTTGATGCAAGGCACTAAGTGTTTAAGTGTGTGCGTGTGTGTGCGTAAGTTTCAGGCCTTTGATCAGTTAGGCTGTGTCCCAAGTACATATCAGCTGGATGGCTTTTAGGAGTAAACACAACACACTTCTAACTAATTACACTTCCACTTAACAAAGCCAGTCCAAAGCCCTGTGTTTGTCATTTTAACTTCATTTAATATACTTTGTTGGCATGACGAGCAGGAAAATATTGCCAAAGCTTTGCCGTCCTTTTACAATATTCACTTGTGCATGTTTGCTGTGTTGATTTGCCACATGTTTGCCAAAAAACATTTTTTTAGATCTAGATCAAGTGATTTATCTAAATCAATTGTATGAGGTGGATGGGTGTTCACCTTGTAAGTGTCAAATGATTTATCTTACTAGCCTCATCTTGTGTGGTTCTGATGTTACAACCCTTCATCCCTCTCTGTCAAACATGTACACACACACACAACACACACACACAAGCAAAGCTTCATGAAGTTGTTTGAGCAGCATGAAAAGGCAGATTTCTCCAACTACAAAGGCTATAAAAATGAAGAAGGCTGAACAAACTGCCATTCTAACCACAGCTTCCCATCATTTGGAAATGCATATTTTTTTATTTGTCAGTCCACACACAAACTGAAATTCACTATCACAATTTGTGTTACTTTGATCACAACCTGCAGTATTGCAACAAATATAAAAACATCTGAATGATGTGTGACCAAAAGGTAATCTCAGATGATGTTTTAATGTTTACATTTCAAAATGTTCACACTATCAGGTTGTCTCAGGTGGTACACACTGTTCTAGCACTATATATAATTACAACTATTCATCTATCATTAATCTGGAGGCACGGTGGCTCAGTTGGTAGAGCTGTTGCCGCTCAGCAAGAAGGTCGCCGGATTGAATCCCGGCCAGGGACATTTCTGGGTAGAGTTTGCGTGTTCTCTCTGTGCATGCGTGGGTTTTCTCCAGGTACTCCGGTTTCCTGCCATAGACCAAAAACATGACCCCGCCCCTCACACTGTGACTGCTGGATATGGCCACCAGTGACCCCTTTGACCCTGAAAGGAAGAAGCGGGTTAAGATGATAGATGGATAAACCTGACATTTCTGCTGCTGTTTCTGCTTTTCTTGGAACAGAGATGATGTGGTGCTCTTGTTCGGGTACAAACCTGAAACTGTTCACTACGCCCTTAGTCACCAGGAGATATTTTACAGTAACTCTGTCCACTTTGAAAATGTGGATAATGCCAGAAGGTTAGTAACAGTAATGAACAAATACATGGGTACTGTACGATGAAAATAAGTATAGAAAATATTGTCAAATCTTCCTTTTTTTTTTCTTTTAGCAAACCTAGCTCTTGTTGTTCAGTCCAGTTCAATGCTGAAGATGAGATTGAATCAATTAGAGACAAGCTAAATGCCGCAGAGATACACAAAATTACCACTCGACTTAGGTAAGTCACATGGTTTTTTTGGCTTGTGACAAATCACAAATAGATGTCAGATGACTTTTGATTGATTTCAGATCTTTGATTTCAGAGTTGTACAGTCTCATTAGGTACACTTCGAAAACTCTATTTACCAGTGTTTTATTTTTTTATGGTATGTTTATTAGTCTTTCTTGTGTTTTAACGAACATGTTCATCTAAACAATATTCTCCCTTTGTACTGCATTTACCACATTGCAATGCTTTTCTGAACCTTTGACTGACCTTCACAAGCTGTTTTTCTATTCACTTTGTCCCAAACCTTAGGTTGGCATGTCACACTGGTATAGTTTTGAAAGAAAAATATTTTAACATTTGTCCAGTGTCTGAGCCTAGGTTTCTGTCACTGCTCCCTTGTTACTCAGTTTTCTTCCATAACATGTTTTCTTTCTTTTTCTGTGGTTTCGGCCCCTCTTATACTTCATTCCTCCTTTCCTCGCTCCATCCCTCACTTTGAGGCCCACGGGGCTATGGTCGCAGGAGCCACCTTTGAAAAGCTCCTCCTTCCCTCTCTCACTCCGTCTCTGTCTCTCCTTCTCTTTCACATTTCCTGACTAGACCAGTACAAAAGGCCCCATTGTCAGAAAATGAATCCCAGACTGGTCCGAGCCAGCAAAGGAGTTCTTTTTTTCTTTAAAGAAAGTGAATTATGTCTGGTATGATTGTGTAACCAGTGAAGTAGAAAGTATGGACTTACAGAGGGAGAAGAAAAAAGAAAGGCATTACTTCTCTTCAGAAAATAAACTCTGAGCAGTTGATCTGGTGTGCACCACTGTAACTGTAATAGCTGTGTGTCTGTGTTGTACCATCTATGCTTTTAGGTCTGTCTTCTTGTCAGAAAGTGAAGCGCTATCTGCACTGACAATGTTTCTAAAGGTAAGACAAGTAAGCTAAACACTACTAAACAGATGTTCTACAGTACAGCTTTAAGCTAACAAATAACACAATTAAAACTGTCACATTAACTATAAAACATGTATGCTACAAATATTACTTATTGTACAGGTCATCATAAAATGCAACACATTTTTTTCCTAAGCTATGAATGCCTTATGTAGAAATGCTAAGTCTCAAGATGTTGAAACGCTATTAAGTATCCACTAAAATATCAAACTCTTTGATCATTCAAATGACATTGAAACATATTTCTGCCCACACACAAAACGTGGATCACACATGGTGCAACGATGTCTGCTAATGTCTGCCTTTTTGCTCCACGGTCTTGCGTGAGAGAAACAGGATTAGGTCAGAAGTTCTCTGTAGACCAGATGTGGAGATTACCTCGCTCTACCCTTTGTTCGCTACTGCCTGTAATTTGTATGTTTCCAGACAGTTTTAAGGAGTGTGAAACAAAAACTATTTAAAAAATAGCTACCGATAGTTTGCTTTTCCTTTTAAACTTATTATGTGAAGGTCCTTTTGGAAAGATAAACAAAGCAGCTCAGACGGTGTCTGGAAACCTCATCAAGGCGTTTCCTATAAACAAAGTGAGACTGCGTCAAGTAGAGCGAAGAGGGGATTTAATTCAAGTTTTCTTCCCCAGAGCGGTGTTGTTCCAGCCATTAAAACCTGGAGGCGTGAAGCTACTTGTTGCCTCTCGAGACATTTACTGTAAAGATTTATCTGAACTGTTTAAACAACAGTTGCAACGTATTTCTTTTTAATTATTTCCCTAAACAATGGATGTGTCTCAGTATGGCATAAACCTGCTGAACACCTTCATTCGCTGTAGTTGTGGATGTTGCCAGAGCTGTGCTGGATATACAGTAACTGCCTCATTAACTCTGATAACTCAGTGGCTGTTAAAAGAAAGGACACTATACCCTGCCCCGCGGATCTTCTGTGCAGTTATTTTAGTTTTTATAGCAACATACATCTCTCCGTTCTTATTGTCTATAAATATGATTGCTCCTATCAAGATTTCAGTTTGTTTAGTGTTACTCACCTACACCTGCTAAAAATGACAATTAAATGTAACTACACCATAGTAAGATATAATCAGGAAGGACATTGGTGGCAAACAGCTTAATTAATTCATTTGAAGTCATTAGTTTGATGCTACAAAGTCTGTTTTTTAAATGTGGTTTGAAGAGAGAACAGGAATTTAGATTCAAGTGGAAACATCTACAAAGTGACAAGCTAAACAGGACTGACTTCATAATGATGTTTTTTTAGATGTGGTCATAATATGTTGATGCTGCTGCATAAGCACCTAAACTATTTTGCTCCGTTTGAACTAGAACAGATATTCCAAACAATTAAGGAAACCAGTTTATTGAGGTTTATATTGGAATGCTGAAGGGTTCTGCAGGTAGAACAGGCTTCACAGAACCACCAGAATTATTACAGAGTAATATAATAATATAATTTAATAAAAAAAGTGGTCACTTGTTTCAGCTCAAATTGTTTGCATTTAATTGGAGAAAACCAAGTTTATGTTGTTTGGAAATGTTAAAAGCAAAACAAATGTAAATATCCTAATAGATAACATGACAGTACAGAGAGTTAATGAATTTAAGTTTTTGGGAGTAATAATAGACAATAAGATTAGCTGGAAACCTCATATAAAATATATTCAAACAAAAAT
>JAVKLF010000064.1:5741421-5768365 GCA_034783495.1 Millerichthys robustus | reverse complement strand
CTCTACTCCAGCCTTAAGTACACCAGGAGCTGCACTCAGGAGATCAGGTGCAGCTGTGGGCAATTAAGTCCTCAGCCAGTCAGGAAACACAAGTAGACAAAGACAAACAGACATCAAAACACACAGATTGTCTCAATATACAAATGCTAGCAAAGGTGTGCCTTGGTTTAAAACGTTGGCATGCAACACATCAAGCAATCCTAAATGCATTGTTTTAATTAATGTCAGTTTAAATAGGAACTTAAGGAGATGAAAGGACAAACATCAATGAGCTGAATAATAACTGTGCAGTTCTCAGTTATTAAAACAACTGTAAAATAAAATAAAATATAAGTTGGTTTCTATCAAAAGCTGATCACCAAACTCCCATATTGCAGTATTGTGTCAAATAAAAAGGTATGATAACTGCATATTAAAACTCCTGAAATTTCTTCATGCCTGTTAGTTGTTTAGGGTTTCACACCACTATCGGCGGTCTCCATCAGATTCTATTCTCAGTCAATAATCATTATCTCAAAACCTTGATAAGAAGAGAATCACAAAACAGCACAGCCTCAACCCATCACGCAGCTACACATCTTATTTCCTTTTTTCCTTCCTTGTTTGAACACATGCTTCTGTGAGCTCTCTACAGATGTTGTGAGTGCTTTTCCTCAGTCAGTTGGTTTTCATGGCCTCCCTATAGTCATTGTACCGTCTTTGTCTCCGCGCTGTATAGTTTACCATTTAAGACTTTATTCTCAACGGTGTCACCGAAACTCTACAGCTCCCATTCGCCTCGTTTGTTCAGCTACCAGTATGTTACAGAGCATACTGAGCTGAGCAGACAGCTTCCAGCTCTGATTAGTGCTGGGCTGAGGATGAGAATCATAAAATCTTTGGAGGTTAAGCTAAGCGTGTTCAACTTGAGTCATGTAATGTAAAAATGAACTACGTAGTCAATGTGATACACAGCAAGTGCTGCTTTCAAACTCTCTGGTAGGAATCTTTTTTAACAAGGAGTTAGCTGGAACCTCTTGTGTGGCAGAGAGGATGCTGAATTCATTCCATGTCTTTCTGATCAGACCCTCAGGGATGCATTCAGATTTACACAATGTCTGAAACTCAGGTGGGTATAGCAGCTTTTGTGCAATAGTTGGAAATGCTGCACCGTGCAACAGTAGTACACAAACACAGTGGCAGCATGACAGGAAGAACTGAATTTAGAAGCACTACTCAGCTGCCATGACGGGAGAGAAGGGAGATGTGCTTTTGTCTGTCAGTTCAGGTTTGAAACCAAATGATTTGTGTGTCAAGAGGGGGACTTCAGTGATAATCAGAATTATTCAATGAGAAAAGTTCTCAACTAAAACATATTTTGCATAACTTCTTTTTTGTAAACAATTTGTACATATTTCTACAACAATGTCAATGACAAAAAAGTGGAATATTGTGGCAAATTCAATACTGATGCATAGATGTTGAAAAGAAACCAAGCAAATGTAAACATTTAGACAAAAGAAGAGCTAAAAGAATGTAACATTAGTAGCATTAAGTGATGATCTGACTGACGGAGCATGTCTTGTACCAACGCCTTCACAGATACAGCCAGTGAAGCCAATTAGGACAATAAATCCCTCTTCACTGCAGAGGAGCATGACAGACATGACAAGAATACACTGCAATAAGTACTTGGCTTATTTTTTTGCAGTCCTTTTTGTAGTAGTTAACACACCTGTCTCTTTATTACGGTTGTAATAAAAAGATAGGTCCATGTGCAAGCTGGTTGTGCAAATGGCACTCTGACAAAATTGTGAGCTGTCTCCCATGAATCAGATCTATTGTTCTATAGCAGGAGCGTCCAATCCTGGTCCTCGAGGGCCACTATCCTGCATGTTTTACTTGTTTACTCCTTCCAACACACCTGATTCGGGGATTGAATGACCTCTTTGTGTTCTGCAGAAGCCTGTTAATCACCCATTCATCAGGTGTGTTGGAGCAGAAAAACCTCTAAAACATGCAGGATAGTGGTCTTTGAGGACCAGGTTTGAAGACCCCTGTGAGTCTATAGACTCATGTTTTATGGCCTCTGGTTCAGGATTTTGCCTTTTTTACCAGTTTCTCTTGATGCAGAGGTGAGAAGTGAATCTGACTGAGAATAGAATAAACTACTTTCATTTTGGCATCTTCAACTTCATCAGTTCTCTGTTCTTATCCAAGTATGTTTTCTTTAAACCTTTTAAAGGTGTACCTATATTTCCTGCCTAAGAATTAGCACCTTTGCTTGTTAAATTTCATTGCCAATGTTTTTCTAATTGGCAACAACTCAGGGAGGGTTTGCTTGTCAGTACCGGAGTGGTCCATTAAGAAAACAGCTTAATTTTCTGCATTTATTTGTATTTCTGTCTGCTCCTTTTTTTGTGCCACAGAGATGCAAATGAGACACCGATAAATCTGATGTGTAGCGTGAACACAATACCATAAAGTCCAACATTCATTTACATAAAAAACAGCTTATTTGGGTTCAGATGATTGCTTTGCTCGTAACAGATCAAGCATGCATAATTGATCCTGGCTTTTTTCATTACAGGGCTGCCGTCAGCAGTCCTCATCCTTTGGGTTCTGACCAGATTTTTCTTTGACAACAGAGGGTATGATATATATCTTTTTCTATGACTTTCTTGCTGCATACTGCTTGAGTTGCACTTAGCAGAATTTTATTTGTCTTTGGCTGCAGCTGCTGGGATGACACCGACAATGTTGGTATTTGGTGGATCATTAAAGGACCAATAACAGCATCCCTGTTGGTGAGCTGTGAAATGGTTGTTACCTGTTTAATTGGCCTCACCCCACCACATACCTTTGATTTACTTGTTTGCCTTATGATGGTATAATTAAAACCAGATAGAGAACTCCATCACATTACCACAAGCTCTTTTTTAATAACCAATTTTCAAACTGCATGCACAGGATTTGCATACATGAAGAACTTAATCTCATGGCAGAACGTAGGAGCTACGTTGGTCCACAACACAAAATGTACAAGTTTTACAACATTGGCTCAATTTTGGTCTGATAGTAGATCTTCCTGTTCATAATAAAAAGGCTGCATACATACATTGGGCCTTGAGAAACCAAGTTTGAGGTCTATCATTAAAACAAAAAAATATTTCTTAATTACTTTGAGCTGAGTTAAAATACATTATTAGAATTAGGAATAAAATACATTTGCAGGCATAAATGCAGGACAAATATACACAGCAGGTGGCTGTCCATTTTACTTTTGGTAAATTTAGGTTTCCAACATGACAGATGTTGAACACATCACAGCATTTAGTTTTCGAGTTGTGAAAAATAAAGCATTTTCTTGTGGAATAGATTTTAAAAATAAAACCAAAGATGGATGTGTTGGTCTTTATTTAGCTGCTTATATCAGGAGCTTTTGTTTGTCTACAGCTGAATTTTGAATTAGTGATTTAAACACTGATGATTATTGTTTTTTTATCCACCAGATCAACATAGTCATCTTTGTTAATGTTATTCGAATTCTGGTTCAGAAGCTTAAATCTTCCGCCATGGCTGGGAACAATGACACAGGACATTTCATGTAAGTAACAACATAATGAGACAACAAGCTGAAAACAAGTTTGCCTTCATTAATAATAAAAATGGCTTATCTGAAATTTCTAAGTCATCTGGCTTAGTGTAAAAGCTTCTGCTCTTTGTAAACTTTGAAAGCACATTAAAAAAAGTGTTTAAATATAACAGGTGGATCTTTGGAGCAAGTGTCAGGGTGTAAATGCTTTCCTACTTCCTGAAATAAGTTGAGACATTTCTTTACAGGTAGGCAAACAGTGAATAAATTAACTGACTTTGAAGTGAGGAGAGAAAGTAGCTGCAGTTAGTTAGTACGGGACTTGAACTCCCAAAATGATCCCTAAGTGACACTCATTCAAGTTCACTGCAAGTTTTCTGTTCAAACATTTCCCTCAAGAAATGATGAAAGATGAAGAATCTAAATAATCAAATTCTTTAGGGATGGTCTGAAAGCAAAATATAGCAAAGATAAATGAAGTAAAAATGCACAGTCTAAGTAAAAAAAAATGTTGCAAACAATTAATTGTTAAATAGAACTGAAATGGTTCCAAACAGAAACTTTCAGTCAAAAGATAAACATCTGAAAAGATGAAATCCTGCTTTACATGAATGAATTATTCTTTCTATTGACAGTCTGGCTGCTGCAGATTTGTGCTGAGCTTAATCAGTTTCAAACGGGAGCAAATATAAATAGAATCTGATACCAGAAATAAATGTTTCCTTCATCACTGTGTGACAGAACTGTTCCACTGATTCTGTGGATGGTTCACACATTCAGATTCAAGCAGATCTGTGGCACACAGACACACAATGACACCAACCCCAAGTGTGACAAAAGAAAACTACAATCCTGTTATTCACACAAAATACCCTGATGGCTTTTTTAAATGGTGGTACACAGTGATGTCATGTCTGATTCAAGTAAATGGGCAATTAAGATGATTGTGGATGAGCGCTAATCATAGTTGAACAAAAAATAAAATCATTCAGACTTTTCTGTTAGATTGCCAGTCATTCAGTGACTTTTGATAAACTGGATCTGCTCGAAACAAGATGATTATCATGATACAAGATTAAAGTCAAGGTAGATTTAAATTTTTATCTTCTTTTTTTTTATAGCAGCTCTTGATTAGCCCTTTCTAAGATCCATCATTTGTGGGAAATTGCTCCCAAACAAAAAGCAACATTTACATGATTTTCATATATCAGTGATGTGATTTGGAGTTTTGTGCACAATGCATTCTGGGTTTTGTACGTTGGTATTTGTCTCTCTGATTGGCCTGATGATAGAGCTGTCAGCTGTAAAGGTCACTGGAATGAATTTGACACCAGCAATTTAGTGTTGACGAAAACTGAATGATTCACTTTGTTGTTTTTGTCTTTATTGTGCAAATTTTCCATGTAACAGAACTGAAACTGCTGGACTGAGTGCATCACTGTAATATTTCAGATTTAAAACAGATGTTACATCATGATTTATACGGATGTCGACACTTCCTTGCATTACTTTTATTTTTTTTTCCATTAGGAGGCTGGCCAAGTCCACCCTGTTCCTCATCCCTCTGTTTGGGATGCACTACACTGTATTTGCCTTCCTGCCTGAGAACACAGGTGTAGCAGCCAGACTTTACATTGAGCTGGGTCTGGGATCTTTTCAGGTAATAAAACAATTGCAACTTCTTGATACAAACCACAACATGACAGAAAGCTGCTAAAAGGAAAGACTCAGTCCTCAGATTGTCTCCCAGCACGATGAATGTAGTGGATAAATTGGCTCTGCTAAAAGCTCTGCCTCCTAATTTTTGTCTGGTTTCCCAAGTGCTTTTTATAATATTTGCAAAAATAGACAAGAATTTGAGCAAATATGTAAATAAGATTTATTGTGCACAACTGCATGAGCGACTAAAGGTATGTAAAATAATGAAATCTGTGATCCATTTGTCCACATTTTACTTATTGTTTGCTGCAGTTAAAGCTGGCATAATGTCACCCCCTGTGCATGTCTCTGTTTCTTTGTTAGCAAAATATCTAATGAAACACTGGACAAATCCAATGGAAACTTTCCTGAGTTACTTATAAAACAGATTTTAGAGTCGCCTTAATTTAAGATGGCCGAATTGCTACAACCTTGTCAATTTTACAGAAGTCAAGCTAAAATTTGATTGTTCAGTGGCTGAAGGGAAACCCCGTTGGTGGCTCAGGGGTTAGCTTTATGGGCTAAGGTGTGAAGTGAGTTTAGGCCAGTTTAGTGTTAGGTTTGTACTGGGTGCTTAGGTTTGGGGTCAGAAGTCAGGGCTAGAGTGTAAAAATGAATAGTTAATGAATGGAAGTCCCACAATGAACAGAAATATGTGTGTGTGTGTGTGTGTGTGTGTGTGTGTGTGTGTGTGTGTGTGTGTGTGTGTGTGTGTGTGTGTGTGTGTGTAAACCCAAATCAGTGCAGCACTCTTATTTGGTGAGAGCCAAAATCATCTGAGTAGATTGCACTGGGCTTCCCAAGCCACACCAGTTCCAATGTGTGGAATATGTGCTAAATGACATTTCCCACTGTGGGTTGTCTGAACTGGTTCCAACAGATTCCAGGCTTGTCTAGTTGGTCACTTGATAATATAGATGTGCATTTTTAAAATTGCATCACACCTATTTATATGCCCAGATATGTCAATTTATAAACAAACCATAAGGGAACATGTTCACAGAACCTTTAAAACAAAAGTGGATGAATGTTTTAATACTCTCCATGTGCAGCACTGGCATCAATGGCAGACTTTCATACAAAGATTGAACAGAGCAGAAAATGACGGGTTTATACATATAAATTAATACAATTTGTTGTCCATAATTATGGCTCTAAAGTTCATGTTTTGAACTCTTTACTGAAAAGACTTTAGAAAATAAGGAGATATAAAATGAGCCATCAAGTCAGACTTCAAAATGATTTCTTTGGCTGCCTTATAAGTTTTCTCACTGGGTGATTTAGATCCTGAAAATATTATAGTGTCATTTATTTAGTTAGAATCTGAACAGGTAAGTGCAATAACAGGTGCACTTTTGACATAATGAAGATGGCTTTAATTTATTTCAGATGACAGAAATTCCCATCCAAGAGCATTTAGTAGCTACTGTAGAGTGCAAACATTGGCAAAAAGCCACTTTGGCAGAAATGCTGAGCCAAGATTACTTTACAAACCGATATTTCAGCAGCACGTTTATTCCTAAAAGAATAAATCAAATTTAAAAAGTTTAACAATCATTTGTTTTAACAGATTATTAAAACAGTTCTTTTCTGTTACAGGGGTTTGTGGTGGCACTTCTTTACTGTTTCATGAATGGAGAGGTAGGTGAAAGGTAGACTTTTGGAATGCAAACATTTTATACAGACACTTTCGTCATGCTTCTCTCTTGCCTGCAGGTTCAAACGGAACTGCGGAAGTGGCTGAGGAGGTGCCACAATCCAAATCAACTCACGCCAGCCAAGAGAAGCGTCACTCAAATCACAATTCGAACCCGTGGGGGGCCGGGGCTGCCTCCGTCTAGTGCCAACATCACATCAGTATGATTACTGACAGAAACATCTACCTGAATGTTGAGAAACAATGAAACAAGTGGAAATCCTCTGCAGAACAGGACTTCGTCGATCATTTAAACAGCTCTTCTTTAAACACTGAGAAGGCAGCACCACGTCACGATACTTTAGTGCGAGCAAAAGGCTGTGGAGGACGGAGCAGCACAGATCTCAAATCATACTGATGGTGCCTAACTTCTACAGCTATCATTGTGAATGAAGAAGCAACAGAGACAGAGCTGGCCCTGAGCTGAAAACAATTCCAGAAGGTTCAATTTACAGTTTGGAATAGGTAAAAATGAGCAAAGGTTAAGATTTTACATGGACAAAATTGTGACGTTAACAGATATTTGAATTTTAAAGAAATACACTCACCAGGCATGTTAACAAGGACACATTGCTAGTACCAGGCTGGACCTCCTTTTGCCTTCAGAACTGCCTTTATTCACTGTGGAATAAATTTCTGAGATTTTGCTCCATATTGACATGACGGTTGTAGATTTATCAGCTGCACATCCATGATGGGAATTTCCCGATCCACCAGATATCAAAGGTGCTCGACAGGACTGGGATCTGGTGACTGTGGAGGCCACAGGGATTTAGTGAATCGAAACTCAGGAACCTCAGTCGGATCAGTCCCATCAGTCCTCTAATGTCAACACGACACACAACTGCCAATCACTGGATATTTTTAGCCCATTCTCTGTAAACCCCAGAGGTGGTTGTGCAGTTGATCAGACACGTCTTAACCAGCTCATCTGGCACCACATTCACAACCCCTTCTTAAATGCTCTTTCTTCCCCTTACTGATGTTCAGCTTGAACTTTAGCAAGTCGTCTTCTCCACACCTAAATATCTAAATGCATTGAGTTGCTGCTATGTGATTGGCTGAATAGCTATTTGTGTTAACAAGCAGTTAAACAGGTGCGCCT
This sequence comes from Millerichthys robustus, assembly GCA_034783495.1. Lineage (NCBI taxonomy): Eukaryota > Metazoa > Chordata > Actinopteri > Cyprinodontiformes > Rivulidae > Millerichthys > Millerichthys robustus. The sequence goes on along the minus strand of JAVKLF010000064.1, from coordinate 5,760,292 downwards.
AAAAAAGTGGCAGGTGAGTGTATGTGAATGTGCTCAGGATACTTTTTCATGTCAATGCTGAACATGGTGAAGGTCAGTGTCATAGCTTGTCCAAGACTTGTTTCTGATCCATCTCAAAATGTATTATATGAACATAAATGTGCTCGTCTTCTCCTCTGTCATGTTCTTTCTGTTTGGAAACAATAATTGTTGTAATAATAATAATTAGGAACTGTTGATAGATAACTACTAAAGAAAATGCAGTACGATGAGAAAACAATATTCTCAACACTTTTTCCCTAAACAACTGCAGAGCAAAATTGTTGAATTTACTTAATATTTATTTGAGATTATTTTAGTTATTCTCTTAAAGTCTCTCCCTTGTTTTATGAGAATAACCAGATGTGTACAATGACCCGAATTCTTTAAAATATTTATTTTTTTGTACAAAATTTGTCATCCATTTGGTGCCTCTGTGTGTTTTTATTCAATAAACTGAGAAGAATGCATTTTATAACCTCTTTCATAACATTACTCTTTGTGGCATAAAAATGCATTTTTCAGCACAATATATACAAGAAAAAGTTAGGAGCCAACAACTGTGTTGAAGAATTGTCTTGTTGTGAAGTATAAGTTTCTGTTCATGACTGAAACAAAATTTGAAATAAACCTCAGTCTTTGCAAAACACAGCAACTTACCACACATTTATTTTGCAGTCAGTTTACACAACTGGAACATGGATGTTGGACATTTACAGAACATATACACGTGGCACACCATTACATTTTTAACGTCATTTAAAAGAAACTTTGTACAATTTTTTTTTCAACATTTAAGTTACCTATATTTTCTACAAATGCTTGCCGTTACGTACACATGCATACAAAATACACTCTCCAAATTTCAAACGCTCACACACTCTGAGAACTGGACCATAAACAAATGTACAAAAACACCTTCACAAACATTATAGATCATAGTCGATAAGTCCAGCTTTATGGCAAAAATATACACCATATATGATAGAGAAAAGACATCATTTGTACACCAGGGCAAATCGATAGCAGGCGACATCTAAGAGCAGCTGAGTCATGATAACTGTACATTCAAAATTCATTGGCAATTATTAAAACTCAAACAGAGTCTTGACCAAACTGGCTAAATTGCCACAAAAATAAAGGAAACTGGATCAGAATACAAATGTGCATCACTGAATGCCAAACAAAAGTTTAGACAATTTTAAAATGACAGACATTTCTTTATTCAGCAAATCAATAGAAATAATATTTTCATCCACCAGCCATAATAAATAGATCTACACAGAAGGTGTTTGATATGTTACTTTCAACATATGTTTCATGGATATCGGTGGGTCCAGAAAAGGGCTCATGAGTCCTAATTCATGCACATTCCTTTTGTAGACAAGATGAAATCAGTCTGTTTTACATTACAGTGTGTTCAGATGATCATCTACTTTCTGTGGTGTTTATAATCTTAAATATAATTTTTTTAAGGTCAAGTTATGAACCCGACTTCCTATCTCATTACAAATTCACAAAATAGAGAAGTATTAAAGTATACCTAGTATACTTCATCATATTAAATATGTAACATAATTTTCCATAACACTATACATAACACATACTGTAATAGTTTGATAAAATAACACAATGTAGTTTATTTAGAAATTAAATCACTTTTAAATGTGTTTTGAACAAAGCTGGGCTACATTTTATTCTCTGTAGACTAATCAGCAGCTTCTAGGGAGTATACAAACATAATAAAAAAGCCTGTAAATCATATTATTTATTATTTACTGGTAAAGTAGTACATTAAAAAAGTGTATAGATTAATAATTTAGGAAAATAAATCAAGAGCTTTGTCATTTTTAGAATTTTTTTTCTCTTTAAACACCTTATCAACACACAGATATTAACTGTTTCCAAAGAAATGTAGTTATTCTGTTCTGGTCTTATTTAAATGTGCTAAACTGGCAATACAACTGCCAAGTAATGCTAACTGTCAGAACATATGAGTGCATTTCATGTCAAACAGAAAAATGCACAGAGGGGTGGTGTAAACTGTGGATACCATTCAAGAAAGCTGTTTTTACTTTAAAAAGTTGGTTTCATCCCTAATATCAAGTTTAAATAATAATCCTTTCAAAGTGCCAACAGGGATAACTCTTTCCAGGTGTCACATTTTTGATCAAAAACTTTGAGCTGGTACAAAATTATGTTTGTAGACTAACTTTTCTTGCCACATTGTGTTTTGACAGTTAAACTGATGATGCTGTTTTCAGCATTTATTAGTGGTAAAGTGCTCCTTTTTGCCGTAGTGGTAAAACATATTTTCCTGCCTGCACAAGGTAGACCTTTAATTAAGACTCAAACACCTCATACACATGAACAATTATGCTAATAATGATAAGACTGATATAAATATAAACCGTTGTAAACAAAAAAAGCTTCACAAAAGCTCTTGCGTTTACCTTTCATGGCTTCAACCATCAAACTTTGCTGCCATCTAGTGGTAGACAAATTCACAGCACATGTATGGTCATGTTAGGAGTTCTCAGCTCTTCTGTTTTTTTTCACAGACAATAACAGCATTAAAACATGGTCGTTTCCTTCTGAGCCAGTTTAAACTCAGAATGACTGCTGGTGACAGAAACACGTAAGCAGCAGAGCGGTTTTTAATCACACCCTCATACACACTTTGTGTTTTATCTGTTGCAGTTATCACAATCGCCCTAATCTAAAGTTTCCTATTGAACAAAACTCACTGATAATTTTATTTTTCAAAGTAAATGTAATTTCAATCATCTTATTTTTTTAATTAATAAAGCTGATTTAGAGGTTGCTTCTTTATGATTTTGCAACTTATTTTTGTCTACAAAGAAGACATACAACATTTTGCCACACATCTCACTCTGTCACCCCACAGGACACTACAAGTTTATGGCACTTTGAACAAGTGAACATCGGTGTACATCAATGCAATAAATAAGACATCCGTAAAGAAGCTTGCATACTGTACATGGCGTGTGGTTCAATGGAAAATTAAATATATGTCCAAACGGTGTTCAGAATATAAAGAAACAACTTTCTTACGAATGAATCACTGCGCAAAAAAGAAAAATGTTAAGTTAAATGTTATGGAAAAGGCCTCCTGTACACGACTTTTCAAATTTCATTCAAAAACAAGAAACTGCTCCCCGTTGCACAGTTATTGTTGGTTCACTTGTTTGCACACAAGTACAGAAGGAAAAATGAGCGACACTCAGCTGTGATTGTCAAGAGCTGTTAAATTAAAGCCGTTTGTGATGACTGCTAACAACGTGTGTCTTCTGAAGAGTTCAATACTGAATTACTTGTTTAGATTTAAACAAATATGTGGCAGCCTCGCTTCCGTCAGTCTGCCCCAGGGCAGCTGTGGCTACAGTGTAGCTTATCACCATCTGTGTAATGCATCCTTCAGAGTAAAGCGTCTTCGAGTGTCCAAAAAAACGCTATCTAAGTTTGATGTATTATTATTATTAATACATTGAACAGTTGTAAAACATTAATTTGAAAAAAGTCCAGCTGATGCAACACTAACTTAATCCGAAAGGAAAAAACTCTTTACGTTGTTATTCAGAGTTAAGAAATACTGAATTGCACCTATAAGAGTCAGATTGGATCATTTAAAGCATGACTTTCTGTACATTTTTAAATGGTCTGCTCACTAAATTTGAAACTAAAAGCTGAATTTTAAAGCAATAGCTGTTAGTGACTGACTAGGCACTTTGGACTGTGGGTGTAGGGAGGTGATAAACGAATAAATCAATAAAAATTAAAAGAAACTTTTTAGGATGGCATAATGGGCTCAGGCTCTTGATGTTTGTAGCGTGAGTAAGATCCTGCACGGATGAAGCGCTTTGGACAGAAGCGTCCGGTAAAATGGCATATTCTGTTCTTGATCACAGTCTGCAAAAACGTTATTGATAATTCAGCCAAAATGAAACCCGGAAGCATTCAGCTGCAGGAGTTCCCTGCAGCTGAATGCTTCATCTGGAAACAACTCAGGCTAAATATGTTTTAAGATTTTAAGATGCCTGAAAATTAGAAAAATAAATGAATAAATAAACAATATTGTACTTTTACAAGAAAAATGCAAGCGTGAATAATCTGCTCTGATAGCAACTCACAGTTTGAAACATACCGCCCCTGGAGTTGTAGAGTTTGCAATAACTTTTAGATATTTATTTCTCACAAAGGAACGATCCATCAAAGTGAGGACGAGATTTATCGGTTCTCCAAAACCGTTAGAAATTCTACAGATTTGGGCTCCAGTTCCTTTTTGAAAAGGTCATTACAATACAGTGTTATGCTAAAGGGAGCGTTTCTGATCTAGACACCATAAATAACTATTTACAGAATCCATGAGTTGTGTTTTTAAAATATATTTACATCTATATTTCTTTATGTATTTTGACATACCCCGTACTTACGGCTGATTGTAAAAACAACTTTAAAATTTCACAGGAAACATTGAAACAGTGAGCTTTTGTACAAGCAAAGCAACTGTTTGGTTGATGTTTTACTTTGGACTGGGATTCAGTCAGGCAAAAAACTGTATGGCACTTTGAAGCACATTCATTTTTCACCAACAGCCGAATGTGACCCCTTTCGTTTATTATTTGACTGTCAATCTTTTGCGGTTTGTTTTCCTTTTTAGCTTTTGCGATTGAGTGTTTCTTTTTTGGCACTAGCTTTAGTTCTATCGTTTTTCTTTTTCGTTTGTGAGGTAAATTTAATTAGCTGGATTAAAACTGATTCAATCAAAACTAAGGTGCTTCAGTAACTATGAGAATTTGCAACCCACAGTTTGTATTGCAGAGATAAAATAGTCAAATAATTTCATGTTTAAATAAAACTCTAAAGTATGAAAGCCAGTTGGGCACCTCTAGTAAATACTTTTCCTTTTCTTTTTCAAAGGAGAAAAATGAAAACGTAAGAGGTACGAGGGGCCATTTTTGGTCTGCTCTGGTTGGTCTGATGTTAGTGGATCGGCACCTTGACGTCGACTCGGGACAATCAGACGCTCAGGTCGGCAGGCTGATGTTGGCGTTCTCCGCCAGCGGGCTGGACATCCGTATCTGGGAGCTGCTCTTGCTGAGGATGGACAGCTGAGTCCCGCCGTTCACCCCACTGCTGGCCAACGAAGGATGCCTCTGCTGCTTCAGGTCCACAGCAAAGTACCGGTTCACTGTCCAGCTGCGCCATTTCCTCTTGATCTCCGACTGCACCTTCAGGGAGAAACTTCACAAGGTCATTTTTAATGTACTTTAAGCTGTGCCAGCTCCATAATAAAAATGTACTTTAAGATTTGTCAAAAAATATTGAAACATAGTTTAAAGTACAAATTTAAGTTTGACTACAAACCATTTTATTATTTTGTGGTTTAAAAAAGGAGTTATGCACTAGAAGTTATTTACTAAAGAGAGAATTTCCACAGAATTTCTATCAAAGCTGCAACAACTACAATATATTTTGTAAAGCAAGTTAAAAATTCTGTTTAAATGAATGAAACATGATTTTTGCTTTGCTAGAAAAATACATCTTCGTCTGGTAAAAGCTGCTAGTGATATTGTAAAGATAACATCTGTGTATTAATAAGGTATTATATTAAGTTCTATAAACAAAATGATCAAGCTGGCATCACATACAGTATTTATTCAGTTTTATTGTGTGTTAAATTATTTATTTCAGAATTTTTACAATTTATATGACACTTAGCTGCTGTTTAAACAGTCATCCATTACTTCATTGTGAATAAAATATAATTTATAGGCTTCACAGTATCGTATCCTGTACATCAGATCTTATTGTCCTTATATCTGTTTATAGATCTTTGTTAAAAACAGATATAGCACAAAGAAACTGATGAAAATGACAAAAGCTTACCTCCCCATTGAGGAAACAGTAGAGGACAGCTACAACAAAGCCCTGAGGAGAGGCATGTATATAACAGATCAGACTTGGGAGGTAATAATTCATGGTAACATCTGCATCTTCAAACAGACTGGAACCAACCTGGAAGGATCCAAGCCCCAGCTCAAAGACCAGCCTCTCCCTCTTGCTGACATCCTCGGGCGAGAAGGCAAAAACAGTGTAGTGAATCCCAAACAGCGGGATGAGGAGGAGGGTGGAGCGCGCCAGACGCCTGAACACACACACAAACCAAGCTAAGATTTGATTTTGATCCTGTTTGTGCGTCGAACACAAGTCAAAAGGACGTGAAGTCAACTCTGTTGGTCGACTTCAGGTGATGCAAGAGTTACACCGTTGAAGCAACGACAAACTGTGAAACGCCACAAACTGAAGCCACACACGGACATCAAATAATGCATGTGTTTAAAATTCTCAACCCTCAGATTTATTACTTAGCAAACGGGACTGTTTAAAAATAACACAAATTCAAATTAAAGGTTATTACTGATAATACTCTAGATTTTTCTCACTGTCAACAAATCTTAAGAAAAGACCATAAAAATAACATTTAAAAGCCCCGCAACAAACCAATTCTACGAAGATAAACCGTGTTTTGCTTTTGAAATTTACTGTCAGTTATTAATATAAAAATAGTTGAATCTTTCTGTTGTACTGATGTACTCTATATTTAAAGTCCACTGAAGCTTTTACTGAGTCATTCCAACTCACCCAACAGTGAACTACTCCCCCCAAAATATACTATTTATATTTACTCAAATAATGTTCAATTAAAATTTGTTCCATTTTTCGTCATATGAGCTAACAGATTCAGATATTCCTGATTTGTTGACAATAAGAAATACATCAAAATAGCACCAGACCTAATGTTTATCATTATCTTGTATTGCTGTGGTTGAACTCCTGCAAATGTTTCACAAAATTTACCAAAGGAATAACAAGAAACCTACTGTTTTCTTGTTTAATATTTCATTATAGACACATAGAGATGACTTTTTATAAAAATCTTTGTAGTGTGAATCATGCACCCAGCCAATACACAAAGCATGACAGATGGAAATATAAAACAACTCACAACAATCACACTGAAAACATATTTGTGCAAAACAAAGATGTCCATAGAGCAGTGCAGTGGTCCTCATGGGGTCATTAAAAGCTGATTCACTTTCTTGCTGAGACTTAGAACAGAGAATTTGTAAATAACTGCCTAATTGATAGATAATTTATCACAACCACAGAGTTTAGTTCCAGTTTTGTAGGCTTTTACCTATTTTCATTAAGCTGAAGTACAGTTGCAACATAAATCTGAGTTTAATCATTTCAGTTGTTTATTGATAAGTTTGAAAAATAAATCACATCACATTTATTAGGAAAAAATAGAAATTTACAAGCTGTATTGACATGAACCTTCACATTTAGTATTTGAAATGAATTTACATTAATCAGGAAACGCAAAGGTTGTGTGCAACACAGAAGTTACTTGGACAAAACTGGAAAGCAGAAAAACAGTAAAAAAATAAGAATGTGAAATGATGTACCAATCTCTTGTAATGCAAATTGCAAACTGCAAACTAACTGACTACCTCTATTTTCAAACTACTGTACCCACATACAACCTAATTAACAATAAAAAAGATCTACCACCTCATGTCCTAACTTCTCTTTCTGCAGAAACAAACTGTGTACACATCTAGTTGTAGAGAGCAGAAATATGTGAAATAATTTTGTCACTGTTGTTGCTAAATCTGAGCAAGAAAGTCCAAGCAATAATTTACTGTATGCACAAAAATAAATACCAGCCACACAGAAAAAAAAATTATATTCTATGTTTAAATTTGAACTTTTTGTCTGGTTTATTTTGCATTTTATGTATTCTTATCATTAAAAAGAAAACCTTTAGGAACCCCTGGTGTAAAATAAAAACATACACACACAATCCACATGAAACAGTTGTACGCACACACACATGGACACACACACACACTTACAGTGTGATGGTGGATAACTCTGACATCCTGCACGAATGCTGAACAGCCTGTGTGGGCTCACTGAAGCATTTCTGAGCACAGCTGCTACACAGCACAAAGACAACACACAATACAACAAAGACAATGTCTTTAGGGACGCAGACACGCGGTCTCACACTCGCACACATCTTCACACTCTGTCACACACACCTAGACCCAAGCAGCAGATGAGAATGGCATTATCTGCAAGGCTTCAAAGAACACGGTCCTGTGAGAGCAGACTGGGAGAGATGTCTGAACCACTTCCGTGCTCAGTTTTCCTGTCAACAGGTTCTACATGTGGTTCTGAACATGAAGCTATAGTACTATATCATACAGGACTGATATATGGCTTATTACTTCTAAAAATGGAGCTTTTGTCCAAGCATTTGTCCAAATACGGCATGCATAGCTCAAATAAGGTTCTCTTTTTTTATTTTTAAAAGTAAATACATTTTTTAAGCTGCAGGGTGCTAGATATCGACAACCTTATCAACAGGCCTTGTTTGTGGCAGACATCTTTGTCAGAGTGGGAAAATCGCAGGTAGATTAATCAGGGCTGCATTCCATTTAGAGGCAGATGAGCTTGTCAACGTTTTTACAGAACGACCAGATTGATGAGCTGCAGGAATTGAGCGCAACTGGTTTTACTGCGCTGTTTTCTACTCTTTCAAGTCAAAATGTTGGATTACTACTAACATTATAAAATCTTTTGACCATTCTTAGCACATCTTTCAGCTGACTTTTAATAAATTTCAACTTACAGATAAATGCTCGACTCATTTCCTCCAATATCAGGGGACTGCAGCTTTTGCACCAGGATGATGATAATTCCAATGAAGAGGACAAAATTAATCTGTTGACAAACAAAAAATATAGCATATGATTAGTTTACACAGCATATAAGTTACATGTAAAGTTTCTCTTCCTTTTGGAAAGCAGTCAACAAGTAAGAGGTGGTTACTGAGAGAGGTTTTACTTATTTGTTTTTGTTATATATTTGAACAACTTAATTAATTAAACTATGTCTTTTATTTTGCATTTATTATTTTTTAATCTGTGCAACAAATGAATGAATGTACCATTATTGAGGCGACAACAGGTCCTTTGATCACCCACCAGAGGGCAGTGTGCTCATTTGTATCCCAGCATCTGGACGAGGAGGCGAACAGAATGTTTTAGTAAGCCTTTAACACAGCTCATCTTATATTTGCTCAACAAAAAATATATTTAAATAAACCAAGAACATGGTGTTTGTAAAACGAAACAAAGAGTATTTAGACGCAAGAGGCGTATTGTAAATAAACACCTAAATGAAACAAAAACATAATCAATTAATATAGTTTCATGTTAATTTTTGTGTTTCTTCAACATTATCTGTAGAAAATGATTAAATCTGGAAACAGAATGAAGTACTGACAAAAAGGTTTCAACTAATACTCTATGAAGACTTCACTTTGCACCGCTATATGTAAAGATTAACAATCAGTTTTAGAGCTTATGTTCTGTGGTAATCTGCTGCAATAAAAGGTTTCAACTTGAATAGTTTTAAAAAGCCTAATACTTGTTTCTGAATGAATGTAGAGAGCAAGAAAATAGGTTCCAGTTAATTATAAATTGTATGTGAAGTTGGGATGAGGAGTTTTTACGTACCCAGTGTCATGAAAATGGAGCCTCAGAACGGCCCAGACAGTCACACAGATGGTTGGAGTTCCTGTTATTAATAATCACAATCAGTTTATGATTCAATTATAGGGAGGGTGATAATAAAAATAGATTTTTAGAACACGACCCTTTATAAGTTGGTTGGGTGGGCAAAATAAAACAAAGTACTTATTTTACTTACTAAAAATTTGCTTAAAAGAAATATGTTTTTCTGAATTCTATATTAGAGTGCATGTCAACTTTTCCTTTTAAACTGAATTATAAATCTGCTCAAATAAATGTACCACATCTTTATGAACTTGCAGTTGATTTGTGGAAAGCTAAAACAATTAAAATGAGCTATAAGAAACGAAACTAAAATGGGACTAACTTTGCATCATTCATCGGTATAATCAACCAGAAAGCTTTACTCACCCCAGCCTACGATGGTGTACCAGTAGAAATATCGCCTCTCAGGAAAGAAGGTCTCCACCAGCAGAGTGAAGAGATACAAGCCTTCAATGAAGAGCCAGAAATAATTGGACATGACACAGTAATGGAAGAAAATCATTACTGCTTTACACGCCACCTGCATGAAGACAACACGGGGAAGAAAACAGATGTTTTAGTTGCCATTTCAGATCTGTCAAACTTCTGTCAGAGAATCCTTTATCATTCATTTTAAACACTCTGAGTTTGTCTTCCCTTCAGTTTTGTGTCACTATTAAAGACGACATATTTAAAAATATCCTTTGTGTGTTTTAGATTCTGTAAATGCAGTGAAATTGAAGTATTTAAAAAACTGATGTAAGGTTGTGTAATGATCCAGTAAGGTCAATTAAAACCACACCAACATATAACTTATTAATAAATTGTGGATAAAAGACCAGTTTGTTCCAGCAGTCTGTGGCGGACATGTAAACTACATTTTATACAAATGCAAGACAAAGTTTTTGAAAAATGTTTCAGCAGTTTGTTTTTTTAATGAAATTATATGCAACTGAAAACAATCTAGTTCAGGTATGGCATCCTTTCCAGTTTCAGGTTCTGACTTCTGGGATAATTGGAACACAGCAAAAAGCTTGGCTCGATCTGTCGGATTTCTGGTCTTTATACCAGCACATGTCACACTTCTAAAAACATGATAGTATCTCATGTCATTGATGGCCTAGTTCTTTCTTATAACAGAAAAAATAATCCGTTTACCTCTAAATTACGAACTTTAAGTTTCACAATACTCTTTATGTAAAGCTGAAGACTATAAATGTTTGTCTTCAAGTAAATCAGTGTATAACACTGAATCTCAGTTATCAAACTTTAAATATTTTTGTATGAAATGAGTCAATACTCAACCCACTGGTAAAGATGACCAAACGGAATGTCAGGTGAAGCAAAAATCGACTGACATCGTGATAAGAGTCAAAGCGGGGTCAATCCATTACAGCACTGATCTGATTCAGAGTACCACCAGAATGATGACCTGTGATCGCTATGGCAACAGATGTAAAGCAGTGGACTTAAAAAACAAGGACACAGTAGTCATTCATATGTTAATGGACCTAACAGAATGTTTCAGCTGGCCTTGCGGAACCATTAGCGAAGCTAATTAGGTTTATTTATCATGGCTGCCTAACAGAAGCAAGAAGTTGTTACGAGTCAAAGGCCAAGAGCGCTGTCATCTTCTGTAATCAAGAAGTTATAATTATGTGATTTGTTTGTAGAAAATTGACAAAGGATTCAAGTTCCTTCAAAGGTAAGAATCAAAGCGAAAAGACTGAAAGAAACAAAAGTTGGACTTTCTGTCCTCAAGCCATCCTCAGAGAAGTCTTGTTCATATACATGTTTTCCTTTATAAATGTGCATCTGCTCTCCAGTGAACCTGTTTAATATGACTCTCATAGAATCTACAGCCAACCTTCACTAAACGGCTCCCACAAGCAATTACTTTGAGTAAGAATCGTTTGGAACAATAAAAACCCAACCGAGCAATTATCTGCTTCAAATTAAAATCATTTCAATAATTAGCCTCGCAAATTAAAAATTATTTTTTCATGACTAACCAAAACAAGCATGGCTGTTTTTCCTTCCCTGCGACAGCCACACAGAGAGCGGTCCCTAAAAAGTAAATCTAATATTCTTTGAGATTTACTGACTGTGTGGACGAAGCAGTGGTCACTGTCTTCCTGGGCGTACAGCACGCCGTCCTTGATGAAGACAGAGATGGCTCTCAGGATGAAGGACACAAACAGATTCATGTGAATGAAGTTCCTGGTGCAGTGGAGCTTCCTGAAGTCATAAAATAGAAGAGAGAATTAATCTCTTTTTAGTTTTTTTCACAGGCCCAAAGAGTAAGAGCATTTTAAACTCTCAGAAATTTCTACCTCAGATCAATTTGGCAGAGTTTCAATGTATATTTAGCTGAATGAACCCTTTCCAGTAAGTTCTAAATAACTTTAGGTTATCATGAAAAAAAGGAACTTTTCCAGGTCAAAATAAAGAAATATGAACTCAATTACTCAATAAAGAAGCTTTGTTATATCGAGATAATGACGTAATTACCTATTATTCCTAAATTTGTTATTTTGAGATAATGCTATAAAATAGATTTTAAAACTTTCTTCTGGTTTTAGTAGTGACTCACTACTCTGCTAAAAACAAGGAGTCAGAATGTATTTTTGTTGTGTTTTGACTTTTTCTCCTTTTGGATTTGGCATTATTTTGTTCAACGTGATTAATTTGTTTATCATCTATCTATTTCAAATCAAAAAGGCATTTCTTTAAACAGAGACAGAGCCCTGGTTTCTATAACAATGTTAGCAACCTTAAAGTGCAGTAAAAGACACACACTCAGCACCATTTTTTCTGTTCCTCTAATTACGGTTAAGGTTATTTACTTTTTATTATTTTATTGAGTTTATGAACACATAGCAATGTGTTAGAGGTATAAAAATAGCTTTCCATCAATTCCCTTATTTTAAACTAAGAATCAAATAACTGTTTTAGAAAATGTGGATGTAAAAGAAAAAGGGTTTTCACAATTTTGTCTAATACTTATTTTGCTTTTAGAAGAGTTATAAAATTAGTTAAAGAGAGAGAACAAATGGAACAGAAACATACTTTTATCCAATGTGCTAAAACGAAGAAATCTCACCTGAATCTGCAGAGAATAACCATGGCTGTAGTCAGAGACACAAGTGATGTGCTGTACCCGACTGTATACAGGGCTTTGACAGATGCATAATACATGTCCTAAACACAGAGACACAGAAATAAGCGACTAGATTAAAAAACAAACAAGACAACTGGGTATTTGAAGGGGATAAACATGAGCATACATGTTTTGTAATATTGTCGTAGAGAAAACAGATGTCCACGTAGTGAGGATAAGGCTCCGACCAGCCGAACTCCGTGCAGTTTCGACTGACCTTCCCTATTTCTGAAAGTGAAACACAAACTTCAGCAAAAAAACAAACAACCCCCCCCCCCCCACTGATATTCAAATACTGTATTTCATATTTTGAGATAGTCAGTGTGTCGCTGCTCACCGTCCTCTGGGATCATAAAGTCATAAAAGAGCTCGGGACAATTGACCACAACAACCTCCCCCACACTGGCCGCCTGCCAGCAGGTCAAGTTGTCCCACATCCATGGACACACTGAAGGAAAACAACAAAAAAAAGATTTTGAAGTCAATGCGCCGAAATTAACTTAACTACGAAACTAATACCGTATTGTATTAAAGGACTATGGAATCTATGATTGGAAACAGCTGCTTATCAGACATCTATTGGTGCCTTCTTGTTTAAATACAATGCACCGCTAACTACAACTATGAGCATTTATTAATAAAATAATTACACAGAGCTACAATTGTGTGATGCACCAAAACAGCTTCATTGAGAACTGCCACCTACTCTTTTTGAACGCTGTCTGGTAAAGTCTACAAAGAAAGTTTGAAACAAAAAAAAAAACACATTTTCTTTTGTTTGAAGACAAGACAGATTTGTTTACAGCTGGCGTTTATCTCAACGTACCCTCATGCTAACAAGAATACTAATTTTAAAAGATTAGATGTCCCTTTTAGGAATGTTTTTTTTAGCATCTAGACCGTCCTTTACCAGCAAATGTATGAACAAAAAGCTGCACCTGTTCATGACTGAAACCAACACTTGCACTCCTCAATTCACTTGTTCATGAATTATTTCAACCTTTTTCAAAAAAAGTGTGATATGTCCCTGAGCAGGGTTCAGCTGTTACTCTGTTTTACAGTTTTTTCTCTGCTGGTGTGGAACATGATGAGAACTGGTGTAAGGACAGGATCAAACCAACCGGGCCACCTGAGTCCTGATGCTCCAGAGACTCTCTGCACTGTTTTGTAAGTTTCTCTTTGTACATGCTGATTTTTTCCCCTTTCCTAAAGAGGTTTAAGGAATTTATATGAATTTTGTCATCAGTAATTTACATGAAGTTTTGCTTTTAAAACATTTTTTTAGAATATCCGTGTATTTATATACTTTACTTCTGAATCATTTATCTTCAGCACCTGCCACATTGTTTAACAAGTGGCAGATTTATAGTGCTGCGGAGACAGTTTGCTTTCTGTTTGTTCTGTGCTGTGGATGTGTGTGTGTGTGTGTGTGTGTTTGCAGACCATCCTCTCTTCTGCTTGGCTCTCTAATCTGTTTTGGTTCTGTCTGCTGAGCTGGACACGAAGCCAATTACCTTTTAAAGGGCAAATCAGAGCCAAATGAGCCACACTGAACCACCGAGGTACGGCTTAATAAAAGACTCTGTCTGCACCAGTGGCCATCTTACAGAAGGTCCTACAGAACGCCAAGTCTTCACTGGGCTGGGAACGTTCAGCTAACCAACAAAAACATTTGGGTTTAGTTTTGCTCTGAACTCTTTATCCTCAAAAACAAAACATAATCTTTTGCAACAAATATATTCTAACACAAAAGAGCAAAGCAAAGTCGCACAAAAATGGGCTGTTTGTAAGTTTTTTTTATCACTTTAAAACTAGATTGATCAATTGTGTTAGTGCTTCAAAAGACTTTTTCCCCTTAAAGATTACAATATGTCACTTTCTGAAATGTGACTTTTTAAAAAAATTCAACCAGAAATGTTACTTCTGCTTTTTAAAGAACCACTGAGTGATTAATGTGTCATTCTCAAACAATAAATGTACTTTTTATGGAAGTTTGTAACATCGGCTTGTAAATGACAAATTTGGGTCACAGATGATTACAAAATATCCCTGTGAAGCAATTTCCAAAACAGTCATTAGTCTCATCTGATTCTCTTCAAGACAACCCTGATTAAAAAAATAGTAATACAAATAAAATAAAATGAATTAATACGCCTTTATCTTTTCCCTCTCACAATTTTTCCACCCTTCCCTGTTTTTCCCCAAGCCTGCAAGTGCACTTTCTGCAAACCTGGCACTTTTATGTACTCACTAATGATTTGCTGTCAGCAGAAAGAGCAGAATGGCGTCTTTAGAGGGACAGGAGGAGACAGGGATCAGTTAAAAGGTCAAAGCTGACCAACATGTGGCTGAGAATAGACAGTCAAATACAAAAATAAAGTAACTGCTCGATGTTATAGAAGAACCAACCCTATGATGTCTCAGTTTATTCCCAAAGGGGACGTAAGCACAAAAACGAGCTCTGGTTTCTTTGCCACTCTCAGTGTACTAGACAACAGAGCACACGAATGCGTTTAAAAACACAAAAACTTGAAATGAACATGCTCGATAAATACGTGCATCTTACTGTGTAAAGACTTCACAGTCAACCTTTGAAATCACCGTTTGAAAAATGAGCTGAACTTTCAGGTCCTCTGCTTTTAAATGTGCTATCTCTAGCTCTAAATCCTTCTTATTCCCCGCCCTCTAGGTTCTGGTTGTTGTCAGAAAAGCAGTGAGTCACCGTGCAGTTTGGAATTTGCAGTCTGTCTGACAAATTTCAAGCAGCAGGAGACCTGCAGCAGACGCTAATGAAAACCACAATCCATGGCCAAGAAAATAATTGCTTCCAGAAACCACATAACAAGATTCTCGCGTTTTTAAAAAGGTGATGTTGGAAGGGGTGTGTGTGTGGGGGGGAGGGGGTGAAAGCAGCTCAGCGTGACATTACAGACAAACATTTTTCTTTTTGTATATGACTCCAGGACAGCATATGCTGCAGCCACTCTCTGTGATGGTTTGGTAATATGAACATGGAGCCTCATCGTTGCATGTTCCATTTTGACCTTTTTAAAATTGAAATCTGGCAGCTCATGGAGTGTAAAAAAAGCAGCCTGTCTTTTATTTATTCTCAGAAGGTTTCATCAGACTCTGTTTCTTATGAGCGTCACTCAGCACCAAAACCCATAAAGAAGCAGTGGATAATTGCCAAAAGTATGCAGAGCAAAGCACATGCACTTACCGTCGTCAGTGTCATCCAGGGTGTGCATCGCCATCATCTCCATGCATTTCTCATGCTCACGCTTTATTATACAGTGCTCAGACTCAGAGGCCACCTGGAGAAAAATAGCAACAAACACTGTTACTGTACCATTGAGAATTCATTTAAAGACCGTTAAAATCACTGTTTTAGCCAGCGTTTTGTTAGCTTACAAGCTAAACACATTGTTAAGATGAAAGCACGTTGGTCATGACTTTGTATAAGTTTCAGTAAATTCAGAATAAAATGTTTAAATCTTCAAAAACCAAACTTCCTCTCCATCATTTTTTAACAGCACTTTACTCTCAGACTGCGGGTTGACTTCTGGTTCTCAGAGTTTCTAAAAGTAAAACTTTCAGTTATCAGGATCCTCTCTTGTGGAACCTACCTCCAGTTTCGGTACGGGATGGGCTGACACTCGATCTACTTATAAAACTACAAAAAAACTGCAAAAACAACTGTGGTCAAAAATGTACAAATGATTCAAATGACCTTCCCAGAATTTTGTTTGAGGCTTTTGTCAGTGAATATGCAAATTCTGCAAACTGCGAGAATCTAAAGAACATACTTAGTATTTTTCAGCTTCTCAAATAAAAGCGTTAAGAAATTACATTTCTGTTTTCTCTGCAGTTTTGTGTCATTTAAAGACATGACTGAAAAGAGAAATGAAGCACAAGGAACCCAGAGAAGAGGAAACAGGACTAACTGTGGCGCTGTCTGGTTGCACTGTGAGGAACTATTTACCCAGAGGTGGTGGACTCAGTGTTTGTCATCTTCTCTGTTGATGCATCCATTTACTCTCTTAAGGCCAGTCTCTCTTTTTTTAAACCCACAGCTTTTTATGCATGCCCTCCTTTGCTCTCACACACAAATGATAGGTGTAATAAATCCCAACCCTCTGAGCCAGGGCTGACTCATCAATCCATCTCTGCCCTGAAATATGAATTTACTTCAGGCCTTGTTGCCCAGTTAAAACTGGGACATCAACTGGCAGCAAAGATGCTCAAAGATCCATTTCTTTTATTTATCATGCTGCACGTGGGTGGAATTTCAAAACCCTGAGTGAATTGTGAATTACTTGAGCCATCATTGAGAATCAGTTGTGTACCAATTTCAAACAGCATTAGTTAAGAGTTTCTTCTCTTCTTTACTATTGACAAACAAAACCAACGAAACATCTCTTTGTTTTTTTCTTTCTTGTCAGAGGTTCAGTCAATAAAACCAACTCCTTTATTGGTTTTTATCAAAGAAAGATTGCAATCAAAGGCAGCATCCATGTTGCTAAGCAGCAGGTAAGCAGGCAGCAGCCGATGCACACCGAAGGCAGGGCTTCCTACATGAGGAATAATTGGATGCAGATGACTAATATGTGTTTGGCATGAATGCAGACAAGCCTGTCAGATGAGAAGATGAAAGTGTTATTCTTAAATTATTTAATTAGAGTGCTGGATGTGGCTGTATGCCGATTAGAAATGAAGTTGTTTAATTTTGTTCTAGTTTCGGTTGTTTAATCTGGATGGTTTGCGACGATTCCCTGTCGATTCCAAAAATCCTTTTTGTAAAGAAACATGTCAGCTTTTATCTCCCAAAATCAAAGCACATGGTAAACATCAAAGTTGGAACAATTTGTACAAAACATTTCTTGTGAAAAAAAAAAAAAGCTAGGTTTCTAATCTAAAACTGTTTTCGATTAAAGGTAACGAATGAATTAAATGGGCAAAGTGTTTGTCTGGAAGTATTCTTTTTTGCTTCTCAGCAGCTGTATTTATCACCACGCAGCACACTTGAAGTGTTTTTTTGATCACAGTAAACTAAATTGGCCCAGATCACCGCTTTAGTCACAACTTGCCATGTTATTGTTTTTTTGGCTTCTCCCCCATGCAGGGACAACACTGATTTGGCAATTTTAAGCCCTTCCTGACACAGCCTGAGCTTGCTTCAGGATTGGGATTCAGGATTCAGGATTACGAGACCGTAGCACTGACCAGTGACCTAAAGCAAACCCTCACAATTTCCTATTGCATATATATTTTTAATGAAATTTTATTGCTTTCCTGCGCATCCTATGCCTATTTTATGCAAAAATGGCTTTTTAGTATTTTAACAAACAGGATACCTTCAGGGTTTCTTGACTGTTTACAGCCCCCTGTGAGTTGATTTCTTTGTAAAAGACTCTGGATGAAATTTAATGAAAATCTCTACAGTCTGGCAAAGAGGCTCAATCCACATGTCTGCTTCAAATCTACTTGATTTACCTATAAATAAACTTTGTGCTACATTTTGTAACGCTGGTTTGGAAATGATGTCTTTCAAAACAGTTTATTTTACTTTTAAAACCAGCCAAGTGTATAAAAATTATTTTAGTTCTATAATACAATATAACTGAATGAATATGCTCCTGGAATGTTTAATAGTTTGTTTATTATTCATTAAAAACACACAAACCTTTTGCAAGTTTTTACAGACTTTTAGTAAAAAGATTAAATTGCGATTATAAATCAATTATCAGGGACTTCAGATATTAACTATTCTAGCTAGAAACAGTCACCATGACAACGATGCAGTGATCAGATATCAATGAAATTATATATGTATATATATGTAAAAAAAAAATTCCCTTCTCACCCACCGCGGGTGGTCTTCTGTCTTTCTTCCTCTGAGCTTGGGTCCTCTACTAGAGGCCTGGGAGCTTGAGGGTTCTGCGCAGTATCTTGGCTGTGCCTAAGACTGCACATTTCTGGACTGAGATGTCTGATGTTGTTCCTGGGATCTGTTGTAGCCACTGCTCCAGTTTGGGGGTGA
>JAVKLF010000064.1:5705476-5718205 GCA_034783495.1 Millerichthys robustus | reverse complement strand
AGAACTAACCTGGAGAAAGAGTTGTCAAAGATGAAAATGTATTCTCCTGGGTTTCGGACTTTTAGCTCTCCCTGTATTGTCTCTTTGTGAGCGTTGCAGCGAGTCAAAGGGATCAAAACCTGCAAATAAAGAACAAATATATCAGTTCAATTTGGTGAATAGTGTTAAAATATCCAAACAAAACTGAAAAAAACATTTTTCTTATATTTAAATCTTAATGATTTTGTGTATGTGGGACAACTGTTATTAGAAGTTTATTTTATTCTGGCGTTACATAGCGGCTGACGCACAGCTGTAACAGTCATTTTTGTAACCGTCGATACAAAACAAAGGCAGCGACAGCTTAACATTTTCATAATACTATTGACTGTAGATTCATATTTTCATTATTTTCACGATGAACCCATGTTGAAGCAGATGCTGGTCTCTCGCCTTGGCCTCCTCCAGCAAAGTCTCTGTGTTCTCCCTGTAGACCACACTGAAGGAGATGCTCTTTGGTTCTGATGTAAAAGTCCAGGAGACGGTGGGACCAGGAGAGTTCATGGTGATGGGGATGATGCTGTAACAGCTGGACTTGATGAAAAGCTCCCGGGAGCTCTCCCCAAATCCTGAGATGTCATCCACCGTGAAAGGAACGGAGAGCCTACAGCACAAAACCCATACAGTTCAACAAACTAACAGATTTTATTTACAGATTAACCTCATAATGTTAAAAATAATCACAGCTTCCCAACTGGAATATTTTCATCCAATGGAAATAAAAACAACTGTAATCCATTCACTATGAAGGTATCAACACACTCTCTTTTTCTCAGCAGAAGAAAATTGAAAGAGAACTACGACCAAACACTTCTGCCATGATGGCCAGTATAATGTAAGAGATGTTGTGGTCTTCATCAAATCAAAAGTTCAATGCAGCACCTTCATCTGTACAAAGGAAAAAAACTCTACATCAAAAGCATTCAGCTCATTTAACATGAGGTTGTTCTAGTACCTTTTCACTCAGTTAAAATTTAACTGTAGGTTTCTATTTTAGGCTGTTGATTTATTGAAAAAAAAAACTGCAACTGCATTCAAGTATGAAGCCATCAAGTATTAAACAGCTACAGAGATAAGGATTCAACTACAGAGGCCTGAAAGCTCACAACTTCACAGTTTTAAATTATAAGAATACATTAAATTTGAAACTTTAACTCTCAGTGACACTAAAGCAAACTAGAGATTCATAATTTTTTAAAGTACGACATTTTTACAGCCTTGACCTATAAACACAGGGATCTGGTATTTCAATACTTTCATCACAATAAGTACACGATTTTATCTAAGGTGATTTTTCTCAAAGGTCACAGCTCAAAAACAGCACAACTAATCAGAAATAATCGTCTGGACTTCTGAAATATATTTTAGCTGCAGCTAAAGGCTTTAGCTTGTTGCTTAGCAGCTCCTCAGTGAGGTAAATAACTTCTGACACGAGGCCTTTAAGTTTATTTCCAGCTTCAACTAACACAACAGAAGAAAAAAAATTCTGAAATCTTTTTCTAACACAAATCAAAACATTCACCAAAGCAGAAACTTCCTATTAGGACAAAAGTCAAATGTTGTGGTGGCGTAAGCACAAATCTGCTACAGTTGTGGTTTTTAGAAGAAATTTTTACTTTGAAACGTACGTGAGTTCCCCTGACTTCAGTAGGCAGATCTCTGCATCTTGTACAGCAGTGCTGAGGTCCTCAGTATCTTCTGATGTGATGTCTCCTGTACTGGCACTGATGTTTCTGATCAGACAAAGAAAAGACAGCACACGGTGAAAATATAGTGAACACATGAACTAACGTGACACACATGAATCATACAGCAACCAGAAGCTGATGTGATTAATGAGCTTTGAAGGCTCTTGAAAGGTTGAACATGTGATTTTGGATAAAATGTTTCAGAATTTGAAGTTGCCTCGTTTAAGGTTAGCTCAGGCTAAATTTTATAACAACTTAATGAGTGCAAATATTCAAATCAGTGCAATAATACACAAGCATATATTGGTTCTTTTGTCAAAGAGTTAGTGCATTAATATAACCATAAACCTTTGTCTGCTGTCTTCTATAGATTCAGATTCTGATCCTGAGCTTTTATTTGTACTTTTGCACAAGTTTCAGGTACATAGGAATTCTTGAGCAAAGTTCACCAAACAAGTATACATTTAATAGAAAATAAAAAGACAATAAATATACACTAATCCTGTCAAATTAATCAATGCTTTATATCAATGTAGCAAAGATCATATTTTTTTATTATTGATCTGTGAATGCTTAAGATCTGTAAAGTTAATACTGCAACAAAACTGTAATTTTGGTAAAAGACATATTAAAAATGTTGCCCCATTGTTTTGTTTTGGACTTGCACTCAGA
This sequence comes from Millerichthys robustus, assembly GCA_034783495.1. NCBI lineage: Eukaryota > Metazoa > Chordata > Actinopteri > Cyprinodontiformes > Rivulidae > Millerichthys > Millerichthys robustus. Next base: position 5,715,806 of record JAVKLF010000064.1, on the reverse strand, counting down.
TAAACTGCAAAGTTAAAGGCTAAATCCATAGTTTCACGAGTGGCATAAAAATGAAGACACAAAACCTGCTCTGATGTACGTATTAGTACGTCATGCTGCAGTTTATAATTCTTGTTGCTGTGTGCTTGTTATGATGTGTTGCATGTGAGATAATTACAGCTGTGCCGCCCCCTGCTGGCCATGTCCAGGAGCGCAGGCAGCGGTGAAAGAGTCACTGTTTACGCCGCTCACTTCTTCTTCAGTGATGATGTCAAAAACACCATCGTCCAACTTTTCTCCTTCTCCCCCTGAAAAGTAGTCATTATAATTGTTAATGCATTTACATTCTTATTGCACTGTGTTCTAAAACACTGGCAACCTCAATCAAAAGTGCAGGTTCATATAAAAGTGTGTGTGAATGGATGCTGTTTCACCTGCAACACCAGCCAGAGATCGGGTAGTCTGCAGCAAGCGGCTGAACGGTGACCCTGGAGTGCTGTGTGTCACCTCCACCTGTGGGTGGCGCTCAACCACTGCGCTGTGCTGGTTGTAACAGTCATGACAACAGCGCTCTTTGCTGCCACCGTGCTTGGTGCTCACTGTGTTGCTGCAGCAGTAGTAGCAGAAGGGACGCCCACACAGCCTAGTGGACAGAACATGACAAAGATACAGTGCAAGTTTAAAAAACCCCAAAAAAACCAAAAAACAGGTGCAAGGATGTTGCATGTCGTGGAAGTATATGTATGTAAGCATCAGACATGCGTAAAAAATAACCATGTTTAAGGTTATTTTAAGAATTCTCTCCAAAGCAGAAAATGTAAAGGTCAAAGTAGAGCTGATATCACTCATCCAAGTTCAACTTGGCTTAGAAGTAAGAAAGGGGGGCTTGGAGGAAAATAAGTTTGGCACCACTAATGTAAATCAGTTTACAAATTTAGCTGAACAACAGGGATTTGAAAAGTTTTTGTTTTTAATTTATTAGAAAGCAGCACTAAATGCCCTAAATCTGCTTGACAAAATGATGTTTTTTCTTATTACACAAATAAATAAATGACCTGCAGTTGTATTTGCGGAGCCACCAGCTGAATTGAGTGTGACAGCCTAAACAATAGTTGACATCCCGCTCTGTCTCCTCATCTCGAAGTTTCTGCTCAAACTCCAAGGCATCGGACTTCTGCCAAAGTGCATCTTTCTCTCTGCAAAAAACAGTCAAGTGTATTTCTACAGCCCTCAAAAATAGCACTTTATATGATTTAATAAGTAAGCAAATATACCAACATACTGACACACTAATCAATCAAAAACAAACGCAAGAAAGTACTGTACATGGTTTAAACAAAAAAAGTCAATATTCAATGACTTAAATGTCTCGAATAAATCCTATAAATCTTGTGGAGATTTAAAGGTTTGCACCTGATGAGTTCCACAAGTCTTTCCTCCAAATTAATTTTGGTCCGATACAGATCATCAAGTTCAGCAGCCATCTTTAGATCAAAGCTCTGTTTGTCCTGTGTGACCTTCCGTAAATTTTCAGCCATCTCCTGACAGGCCCGCTGAGCTGCTAACAGACTCTCCTCAGACCTGCAATCAGTAGGTAAACAAGCTGAGTCATGATGGGTTCAAAAGAATGAAAATAAATAAATCAGGCAGAATCCCAGGTGGCTTCCGCTATGATCAGTTCAGACTTATTTTTAAGCTCAAATCTGAAAAGCGTCAGTAGATTGTACAATTATACATAAAGCAAAATTAAATGTTATCAAAAGCTGTATTTTTTTTGCTCAGAAAGTATGATTATAAATACTGTATCTCACCTTGATACATTTTCTTTTAGATGGATTATCTCATCTTCTTTCTGCAGAATGAGATTTGCCGACATGACCATCTGGATGGTTTTCTCCTCAATCTGTTGGTCATATCTCTGATTCTCAGCCTACGTTCAGTACAGCAGAAAAACATCACTTTTGAGTCTTTATGAGCTATACATGTGACTATGACATTATGATTATTCCACCTAACATTTAGCTCAATTCTTACAGTATATATGTGGTTGTGAGCAGGAAACTAGTGAGACACACCGGTTCCCTCAATTGCTGCCTGGCTACATCACGTAATAAATTAAGTTTACTTTTTTACAACTATTTTGTTCTTTGTACTTTCACTATATTTGACCAAATTTCAGAACGTTAAGAGAAAAATAAAAATAAAAAACCATAATGGTCACTGAAATAACTTGAAAGTGACAAAGGTAACGAATAAAAAATAACTGAAAACTAAGCAATGAAAATCAGACATTGATTTAGAAATGTAGTTCAATAGAATCAATTTCAAAAATAAATTCATGAAACCCAACCTTTGTGAGCATTGTGGGCTTTTTGGTCGTTAACAGAGAGGTACCAACAATTTTGTCCATGTGTGTATAATTTTTACTTTTTGCCGAGTGAACAACAGTTCTGTCTTTTAATTTTCTAGAAAAAACAAAAATCCAAATTTTGTCTCACCTCTTGTCAGTTGACTTGAAAGTCCAATCATTGCCCAGAACAACACAGTAAACTCACCTCCAGTTGCTTGACTTTACTGTCTAATTTGTTAGCTTTCTCCTGCTCAGTAACCAGCTGTAACTTCACTTCCTGTAACTCCTGATTCACCTTCTGGAACAAAATGTAAATCATATAAGACCCACAGTATATGTTTAAAATCCAAATGTTACAGAGAAAAAAAAATGAATGTAGAACAATTTAGAACTAATCATGCTTCATAGTACAGGCCTCAGGTTAACTAAAAACAATGCATGTCTGACACTGACTTGTGTTTGCGATGCATAACCCTCTCTACAGAAACACATTTTCTAAGGTTGTTATTATTATTAGTAGAGTGTCTTTTCCCTTTGTTACCCCATTCTGTAATGTTTTTTTCTAGCTGAGCTAGTGCCCTACACAAAGTAGTTTGCCATGGTAGAACTCTAATTAAGGCATAACATAAGAAAAATGCATTAAAAACACAAAATCATATCTTAGCCAGTTCATTTATTCATGTCTGACCTGTAGTTGGTTTCTGTGGGACTCGCCGTGGCTGCTGTGTTCATGCTGAAGGACCTGAATCTCCTCCCGACTCGTATTTTGTGCTGCTTCCACCTCCTGCTGAGCCATGCTCAGCTCGGCCTGCAGTTTCTGCTTGTCGGCCAGCAGATCTTCATTGTTGCAGAGTTGAGCGTGGAGCTCTTGGTTCTCTTGACGTAGCTGCTCTAAGCAGGTGTTCAGCCTCTCAGCCTCCTGAGCCGCCTCCTCCTCCAGCTCCTGCAGCCTTGTTGACAGGTCCTCCCAGCGCAGACGAGCCTCCTCTTTCTCAGCGGTCAGCATGCAGACGTGCACACCAAGTTCTGCTGTCTCTGTGTTGGCTCGATGAAGTGCCTCCTGTGATTCATTGTTCTCCAGACATAAGGTTTCGTACCTCACTTTCAGCCTATCAAGCTCTTCTCTGCAGCTTGTCAACTCGGAAGCCAGACTTGCTCGAGCCTGCGCCTCACTGTCACGCTCGCAAATGAGAGCTTCCTCCTGCTCTCGAGATCTAAGAATCTCGTCTACATGCCGGCGGTTGAGCTCTTCTACCTGGGCCTTCAGTTGATCCACAAGTACACGGAGATCCTCTCTCGAGGCTTCTGTCATCTCCTGCAGGGCCTGGACTTTCATCTTCTCCTCATTTCCTGCCAGCATTTGAGCCCTGAGCTCCACCACCTCGTCTCTGAGCCTGGTCACCTCCCTTGTGTTGAGCTCCAACTGAGCTTCAGCTAACACCAGCCTGATCGGGGCCTCTTTGCTGTTCAGCGAGGAGTTCTGATGTTCATCGTGATGCTTCTGCTTCTTTTCGTTGCATTCTGCAGCTCCTTTCTCGTGGTGAGGCTCTCCGGTTCTGCTCTCCAGCTCGTCTGCTCGAGTCTGCAGGAGGCTGTATTTGACAGTTTGGGCACTCAGCTTTTCTTCAGTTTCCTGGAGTTTCTGAACTAACTCTGCTTGGCCTCTTTGGGAGACTGTCAGGTTCTTCTCCAACATGTCAGCTTTGGTTGTCGATAACTCTAGCTTCTCTTGAGTAGTGTTTAATTGTTTCTTCAGTGATGACTGAGCATCAAAAAGCAGTACATTTTCTTGTTGTAACTTTTTTAACATAACATCTGATTCTTCCTTCTGAAAGAGCACCTTCTGAACCATCTCCTCAAGTTGCAGGTTTTCATCTAAAAGCTTCTTTTCTCTGTCTTCTACATTCAAATTTGCAACTTCTATTCTACCCATTAAATGCTTCTCAGAGGCCTTCAAAACAGCCAGCTGATCTAAGAGGGCAGCTCTGCTCTCAGTCAGCTCTGTAAGGCTTGTTTCACTCTTTTTAAGGGTTTGGAGAAGTTTTGAGTTCATTTCCATGAGATTGCCGCAAGCGTTCCCGGTTTCATAACACAAAATAGTATCGGCATCATCGACTTGAGAGCACAGAGTCTCTCTCTCAACGTTTAGCTTATCTAACTGCTCCTCCAAATGTTTGATTTTCTCAGAACTAGAAGCTAGATCTTTTTCTTTGTTTTTTAAAGTTCTTCTCAAATCCAGCATCTGGTTCTCGAGCTCCTCGCAACTCATACCACACCTCTGCTCTACCTCCTCCCTCTCCTCCTGCAGTCTTTTCCTCAGTTCTTCTGCTTGCCGTTCCCTACAATCCAAAGAGGCCTGCACATCCTGAAGCTGGGCCCTCAAGTTTCCAGTCTCCTTCTCTTTTAAAGTCAGTGCACCTTGAATTCGACTGACCACGCTTTGGAGCTCCTCCAACCGTACAAGCGCCTCCTCTCGCTCATTGTGAGCACTGGCTTTCACTTCAGCCAGCTTCTCCTCGCTATGCCTCAGCTCTTCTTCTCTAAGTTTTAGTTGCTGAGACAAACACTCCGAGTGTCTGGTTCTGTCCTCAGCCTCTCTTGTTGCCTCTAACCTCTCCTCCTCTGCAGTCTTGACTTTTTCAAGGAGTTCCTGCATTTTCCAGGCTGAATCATAGAAGCTAGATGTCTGTTGTCCCTTTTCACTGAGAACCTCATCTAACTTAGAAAGAAGCTCCATGTTTTTATTCTCAGCAGCTGTAAGTCTCTCATGTAAATCGGTAAAGGCGGACTCTCTGAGGTTCTGATGATGATTAACACTGGCTTCATGACATGTTTCTGAATTTAGCTGGACAGCTTTAGATATTGAAAGGACAGACTTCTGCGTTGATAACTGCTCTTGAAGGTCTTTGACGACAACTTTAAGTTCAGCACTTTCTTTGTCCAACTCCTGTACCCGTACCAAAAGCTCACGCTGTCTAAGCTCAGATTGATCAAGCTCGATGCGAAGATTTTCTGAAATGCTGCAAGCAGAAGGTTCTCCTAAACCTCCAAGTTCACCAAGCAGACTCCGATTCAAGTCTGGAATTGGAAGACCCTCCTGTGCCTGGTCACAGCAATGAAACAGAGAAAGGAAATCCATTGTAAACATTTACCACAATTAGCCACGTTTTTGTTTGTTTTTACTCTCTTGAATTATCAGTTTACCTGTGAATGTGAAATACTGCTAACCAGGCTGTTGATGCTGGAACAGCGACTTGGAGGCTTCCACAAGTAAGCAGATGAGGCAGCGCCTAAAGTTCGCCTTTAATGTAATGAAGAACCAAATACAAAAGTTACTTTATACAACCAAACTTTGAGAGCTAGACATAAGACAGAGACAAAACAAAAACTAGATGTAATTATTTTAAAAGTTAACAAATTTGTTTTACTATTACATCCAAACATTCATACAAGATACAAATACAGAGTATGACTGGAAACTGAAAGAAATGATGAAATGAAAATTGGTAAGAAATGATGTAATATTTTAGCAACATCTGTAGATGATTTGTACTGTACATATATGTGGTTGTTTGTTAACTAGAAGCAACTTTTACACATAAAACAGAGTTGGTAATGCTAATGCAAGAATCAGTCGTAATCCCTTTACCTCTCAGTGATCTTAGGGTTATAGATTATACATTTTCTTAACATGTTAATAAGATCAGAAAGGTTTCATCATGTGTTCCAAACTAAGTCAAACCTAACATCAATTTTCTGAGTAAACCTACAACTGGAAGCCACTGAAAGAAGGAAACTTCCATCTCTGATGCTGGCATGACACAGGTTTTGTTAAACCACTTCCTCCTTCAAATTCATATGAAAACCAAAGTACGTTTTGTTTATTTCAACTTCAGGCAACAAAGTTACAATAAGCAGAACAAAAACTTGCTACAGCAACTTGCTAAAAGAAACTACACAAAGCAAAACCAAAAAGATCCATGTCTTCTGTAATTCTAGCCTTCAGAAAAAAATAAAATAACACTAAAAACTTTAGCACAATAAATGATCTAACAGTGCATCTTTTTACAGGTCTTACTTTGTGTTATTTTATTTCTTATTTAAGATTTGTATGAAAGCTGTTTACTGATAACAGAAGTGAAACTTATTTGACATATTTACAAACCAGAGGAACTGAGATCAGCACTTAAACACTGTCAACACCCAAATCCTTTTTTTTATAAGTATTATTTTCCCTACAACAAACAAGAACATGAGAACGTACTAGTTGATTTACTAATTAACAAATAACCAGAACTTCCTTCTTTACATAATATCATAATATCTGCGTTCAAATTGTTCATAAAATATCAAATGATAAAAAGTTTCTTTTCCTCAAAGAAAAAAAGAGGAACATCTAGTGTGGAACACTTATTTTAATACTTTTAGGATCTGGTTACCTTGCAAAAGTTGGCCAATCTGCATCAAGGTCGTAACCCCTGGGTGCCACATCAAACTGGATCTGGTTTAGCTCATAAACATGATTGATAATGTCAGCGGTGAGGTGGGGCTTCAGAAATGGGCTTCGGGCATAATACCAGTCACTGCACAAAGTTTAAACAGAAGGATGTGAAGGACACATATTTTCTGTGCTAAAATTATGTTTATGACGTTCGTAGAGCAACTTATTTAAATTGAATAAACTCAGCAGAACTTTGACAGATTCTACAAGTATCCCAGTATCAAATTCAATTGTGCAAAACAAGATTCACGTTCCTACAATACACTGAGGCCATTAAAACTGTTCAAATAAATTATATGTCCAACAAGGTAAACAAAAAAGGACTTTTGGTTCACAGAGAACACAGGAACTGAATTAGAGATCTTTGGTATTACGTTGTGTAACTTTGAAAAACAGAAATAAAACAAAAACCAAGAAGGGAAAGTCTCACTTCCTGAGAATGGATATAGAACAAAGTACTCCACCTTTAACTTAAAAAAAATAAAAGTCTATGTCACTTCATGACAATATTTATGCGTGGAAATGTCCTCTGACCTTGTAATCTTTTGATTTATGAAGCACTGCTGCAGAGTGTCGGCAAGACGCTGGTGAACGAGTGAGTAACGAATGAAAGCCCTTCCTTTTCCCAGAGATGTCTTCAACTGTGGAAACCAAAATATATCCATTCATGTGAACTTGTGCATATAAATACAGAGAAATGATGGCAACTGACTCCTGTGCTGCAGGCCTTTGTTACACAAGGAAGGTGTCCTACTGTGCAGTAAGACTGACTGAAGAGATCAGTCATGCCAGCTGACTTGATCAGGGCTACAATCCTTCTTATTATTTTTGCCTAACTTATATTGTCTACACCAAAAGAGCAAGTTTGAGAACTCTTCATCACAGTTTAGCAAAAACATTTGGTTGAATCAAAAGTGGATGTAAAAGGATTTCATAAAACCAGCTAATTTCACCACTTTCTCACATTTAATGAGCTAAACAAAAAAACCAACAAAAAAACCCCAAAGTGAGTACTTATATAGTGACGAATCCACTGAAAATAAAATAACATAACTGTTTATCACCAAAAAGTAAAATTCAAAAAACCTTTCAGACTTATTTGAATGTTGGGCACAAAAAACACATCCATATAAGGATTAATAACACAGTGAACATGTTAAGTATAAGAAAAACATAAACTAACTTCATCAGCATGAAGCTCACCTCAGTGATTTCCAGACACAGAAAGAGAGACACAGGTGGCCCAGGTGTAAGACAACAAGTGAATTAACAGCAACATACTGCTCCTCGCTAACCAGAGAATTAGTGCCATAGTTGCACAGTGATTTGTGTGCATGTGATGCATGCCATGGCAGGACTGAAGCACCCAGGCCATCAAGTACGTGTGTGTGTGTGTGTGCTGCACAGGAGGATTACCTCAGGAATGGACTTGACAAAACGGATGCCATCGTTAACTCCTTTGATCTTAATCAGGCAGTCACAGAAGTAATCCCAGTACTCCTTTCTCTGGCCAAGAAAGGTTGTCTTTTCTTTCTGGTCAAACTGAGAATCACAAACCACCTTGTTAAAATTGAAAGTAAAGTAGGAATTCGCAAAACACATCTGCCACACTAAAATATCTGCATAGGATGAAATTAATGCGAAATGTAGAAGAAATGCAAGTAAATATCATGGCAACAGAATGCAACAAGATGTAACAAGACCCTAACTGTGATTAGGCCATTCAATATGTATGGTAATATTTGAACACAAGCAATTACACTTAGTAGTCTGATGGATCTACATGCAGCTTTAAAAGGTGGATGAAATTGTATTTGTTTGTAACAAATGCCTATTAATAAAGAATGCAAATATAAAACATTTTTTGGTTAAGTTATCAGTAGACACAACCCTGAACTATTTCTTTTTTCAAACCACTTTAAAACGTTACAACAGTCTAAAAGAAGGCAAAATTAAAAGAAATAAAGACCTTTACGCAGAATTGTATCTCATGACATACAGATAGCTTTAAATAGTTTACATATCAAACTTTTCATCAAAAAACTATCCTCAATCAATATGATACTTTTACCTGCAGAAGGTATTCAAGCTTATAGAAGAACTTGTGCAGGTTGGCACTGTCGTCCGTTATGGGTTCACCACATTCCTTGTGCTCTTTACTCAACTCAAACACAGCATCTACAGTAAAGAGTGCAAGTGGTATTAGCATGGAGTCCAGTTAAAATGGATATTATGTAAATGTGTGCACAGAAAGGGCAAAAACTATTAAGATCTAAATACAATACTGCTTTTATCAAGAAAACAGCAACAAGTCCTACATTTTAGATATGATATGTGTTTTTAAAATGGTATTTCATTGTAAGTAAGATATTGCAGTAGACATTTTTTATTACACATGAAAATAACTGTACCCCACAACCCAAAATTTACACAGTTAATGTCCCAAATCAAGACACCGCAAGACATCCTCAGATCACCTTTGTTTGTGTTGATTAATCAAAGAGAATTGTTGATGGTAAAAAGAAGACCCTGTTTAATATGAAGTGGCTGATTCAATTATATGTGTAAACAGTGTAATCACCATGTAGATCTCTGATTATTCTGTGCAGCTGTTTGTCTCCAACAGATGAAGAGGAAGCCATTGTGGAAGATAAGAGTGGTACAGACAGACAAATCTTTGTACAATGAATAAAAAAGAGAGAATTGGGTTATTTGTATATGTTAAAAACATAAACACTGGTGCATATATCTCTTTATCTTAATCTACAAAGAAATTTATTAAATAAAACTAATTGAAAACTTTTGAAAATGTATCAAAGCTGCTAATTGTGAGTAATTAATGAAATATTAGTGTATTTCATCGTTCCATGTGAAACCATTTCTAGTAAACATGTATAAACTACAAGTTCACAAGACCTTTGCATCACATTACCTAAAAAATAAACGATTTTTTCCAAAACATTTTTCGAGATAACACGCATGTTAGTACAATTTTGTTGTAAACAAGGTAAAAACGGGCAAAGGAAAGCGTGTCACGGTTTGTTACGACGTCGTCATTATCACATGACATCGAACATAATTTACCTAACGTCTAAATCAGATAAACTGACTCCTAATTGTTTCAGATGCCTTTAAATTCAACACAGCAAAACATAAACATCGACTTGTCATGCTGCACCTGCTGCTCTGACCAGCTAGTAGCAACGGATTTCCGGTTCCATTTAAAAAAAAAATATCTAAAAAGATAACGGTATTTTGATTATAAATGACAAAAATCAAACCGGAGTTAAACATAAAACTATACAATTAACGTACTTGTTTAGTAAAATGCTCTGGAGTGTCCGGGTTTTGGTGAAACAGCAAAAACTTGCTAGCGTTAAAGGCGGGCTTTGGGAGTGATTGATATACTTCTTGTCCAATCACCGAGCTCAACTGTAGTCTAGTTTGCCTGAGAGGCACGAGATGGATGGATGGATGGATGGATGGATGGATGGATGGAT
>JAVKLF010000064.1:5641585-5652469 GCA_034783495.1 Millerichthys robustus | reverse complement strand
TCTAAAAAGATGATCCCTTTATTCACACAGCCTCCATTAGTCTAATCAGTCCTCTACACTGAAACACAATGAGGAAATGCATCATCCCACTTCAGCTGAATAGGTGTGAGGGATATCAGCTGAATACCGTATCAAAATAGCTTATTTAATGGAGTGATGCGTGAATGAACATCCACAGAAGTAGCAACGAGGCAGACAAATGGGAAACACACGCACGCAGAAAACAAATAAATACACATGTACATGCAGCACAAGGTTAAATGGAGGTGAGAACGACTGGCTTACATTTCCCCTCATTTCATTTGTGGCAGATTGAGTCCTGAAGTGCACTCTAAGCAGGCCTGCAGGAGTCTGGTTGGAATTACTTCACATTAAGATCCATTCAGCACTGCTGCTGCCTGCAGACAGCCATCTCTTATTTATGTGCATGTGTGTAGCGGGATGACTACCCTGAAGTCAGCATCAATTTTTTTTTGATTGCTTGTTTTTGACATCTTTTTCACAAATCCAGGAAGTATAGAGGCATTATGTTGATCATATGTTCCTGGGAAGGCACTTGGTTCCTTTAGGTCGTTTTCAGACAAGTGTTGAAGATTGTCACAATAAGAAAAATTACCCTGAAGGTTAACAAGTTCCTTGCAGCCTTTTGTTGTCAGGGATGTAGCTATATACATGAGCAGTGATGACTCATCATGTCACATAACAGTTTGCTTTGATAGTTCTTTTTTCCTCTGTCCTCCAGCTGCAGCTCTCTGCATGTAGGATAGCTGTCAGTTGTGGTGGCTTCTGTACTTAAAATATGTGCAAAGGAAGTTCTGTTAAGAAGCACTCAGAAATACGTAACCACAACTTATCTTAGGAATGTCTTAAAAGATGTACAGCAAAGAAAAGTGAAGCAAAACGTCTAAACATGCAGCGCTGTGGATGGCAACACCTAACACGTTAGAAGTTAATCTCAACAAATATGGTGCTGACTTTGCTTCTGTGTGTTAGAGCACAGTGGAATGGGTGACACCTTGAATATGTCAACCTTTGCAGTGAGCCAGAGACTTACAGACTAGGAGGCTCTGGAGGCATCGTTATGACCCAAAGTCTGAAGCAAGAGATTTGTGTCAAAAATCAGCCCTCAGACTGGGTTCAGTATGTCAGTAACATACATTGTATTCCTATGCAATAAATACAAAAACCAGGAATTTTATATTATGGTTAAACTCTTTGTTTAGTTATTGAGCATCTCTATCCTACATTTTTGATTTGCACGTGATCAATTTTTGGGTGCTGAGAAGAAAGTTTGCAATATCCCGTACATTCAGTACTTTGAGCACAATGTGTGTGTGTGTGTGTTTGTACCAGAGAGTATCATTAATTATTTCTTGCTGCATACACAACCTGTAAAATTCATGACCTTTGGTGCTTCTTGGCAGCAACATATTGATTTTAAGCCAACTGACCCCTCAGGCTGTTGTAGATAGTTCTTCATGGCTTTAACTTGCTGGAAGTGGCAGGACATATCTGTGGCCAGCACCATCTCAATCACCAGAGCCCGCAGCTCTCTGAATAGGGAAAAAAAATAAAGAAAAAACTAAAACAAAAGAACCAAATTCAGCTTAATAAACTGCTAACCCTGCAGGTACTAAAAGCTGCAATGTGAGCTATAATATCTGCTCTCACAAGTGCCAACTCATGACATATAAGACTGCAGTTGAAACAAGATGTTAAAATCTGAAGTTAATCTATATCCGAGGTATCTGAATGAATAATGTCTAAGTCTGTGCACACCGTGGTAATGTTCAGCTTGATCTGTCTAACGTTCATGCCTCACCAATTTTCTGTTAAATGCTCTCACAAGTTTTTATTCTATCTGCAGTCACTCACTTCCAAGTTTTGTCAGTGTCTTATCATCTCCTTGCTTGTGTTTGTGTGTCACAGACCTCCAGTCATCCTTAGAGAGGTTGTAGAGGATGTTCATTTCATCGTCTTCCTGCAGCAAGCGGTAGGCTGCGCTGACGTGATGACTCTCCAACACCGAGCGATCATTATACAGGATAGCTGTGTCTGACCTGGCAGATTAGGACGGAATCAATCTTCTAATCAGTTTGTACTGATAAAATAGCAAAGAGACAAAATTCGGGCTTCGTTTTGTTGTGAACAGTACTTTTTCAGTACCATTAATGCAAACAGATTTTTTTCAACCATTTTGTAAATCAGTGTCCTTAATTTTCTTTAACCATGCAAACTTTTAAAGATGCTGTGCTTAAAATACTGCATACATCCTTAAATAACACAAAGACCTCTAAAATAATTGAAAATAAAGTTGAAAATAGAAATAACTTTTATATTAGTTTAAAAGCATACATCTCCATTTAGAGGAATCTAGAGATTTATTTTAAAAGTAAGAATGCTTTTTTTTTTTTGCAAGACTTTAAAAGTTTGGAGCTCATCTGCACATACATCCCATTATTACTTCACTGCAGGCGATCACAGTGTGAATGTAAAGCCCCCTTGCTGAAAATGAAAACATTGATTGGGTGAGTCAGAGCCATGCATTTTTGATTTCATCATCCATTACCTTGTCTGGATGTGGAAGTTGTTTGTAGTCCCTGTGTGCTCGTAGTCGTGCACCGCAGCCGCAAAGATCATGGCAAAGATCTCAAGTTCAGTCAACCAATGCTTGAGGGAAAAGAAACAAAAAAACAAGAGGTGGGGGGAGGAGTTGGAGAAGAACAGAGGGGTAAAGATAAGATAGAAAGGGAATACAGGGGATTACAAAGGAGGGGGAAAGGTATTAAGCATGAGAGGAAACAAAGCAGAAAAGTCAGAGAGACTGACAGGAAAGGAGGAGGGGAAAGTAATGCACACAAAAGAAAACCGACAAAGATCAGTCAAGAGAAATGAGATGCCAGTAGAGGAGAATACAGGGAATGGAACATTAAACCGTAGAAGAATGTTGATATAAAACATGCAAAGAAGAATTTGGCATCAGGAGTGATGAAGGGAAATAAAATAATAAGGGAGAGAGAAATTGAGCAAAAGTTAGAAAAACAAAAAGGAAACTCCAGATAAGACATGGTCAATTGAAGAACATATTTTAAATGGTCTTTAATACCCACTTCCTCTTCCTGTCTGCTTTTCAGTCTAGCCTGTCACTAACACAAAATATAAATGAAAAGGTCTCGCTTTCTGTAAGTCTGTTTGAAAACAATATCATTAAATGTTCACGCAGATTACAGAGTAATGTTTACGTTTGACTATGGCAGACATACAAAATAGATGACAATTCATATTATGATGCTTTCTGAATCTTCATCTATAAAACTGTATGATGACAAGCTGCACACATCCACAGTGAGGGGATTTAGCTCATGAGGCCCAGTCGATATTAGTGACTAATCAACATCTGGTGGTGGAGGGGAATCCAGCTTCATGGGCCAGTTTCTTTATGAATGACCTGTTGATTGTTGATTTACTGAAGTCTGGAGGGGCTTGCGAAATGATAAATTTCATTCTGCTCTCTGAGGAGCCTGTGATTGAGGCATTAATGTGGTTTTCTCTGCAAGGCACAGCCCCAAGAAACATACCATGTCAACAGCTGTTGCAGCCACCTTATTAGGGTGATTAAATAAAAACAGTAGGAGAGGGGGCGGCCTTCTGGATGGCTAGCTGAACTCAGGCTAGAGAGATTTAAAAAAAACCCATAAATTTTGTGTCACTAATGCCCCAAAGTCCCTCTCATGAGAAAGAGAAAAATAAATGTATTTTGTTCAAACAAAACAAAAAAAAACATGATTCATAAAACGTAAATAATCTTCTTAGTGTTAAGAAGGGAGGCACTTAAATGATGTTAATGTTAAATGATGGTGTAAATCCTGCCGTTTATAAAGTACACTTTCATTTATTAAATAAACTAAGAAATACTTTCTCTACTATTTGTATTCTGCCTACTATTGTGTCCTCAAAGATGGATATAAAAGCGCACAGAGTATTTTTCCCCATTGAGTTGTTAGTTCCTGGATTCTCCAGGATACAAAGATAACCTTAATTAGTTGCTGTATGTCAGGCAAAGCAGCAATTAGGCTAGCATGAATCAGCTGAAAGAAATGTTCTGAATATCACAGGACGTAGAAAAAACACCCCTTATTTTTCAAACTACGCTTCAATCTGGTGATCTTTTGCTTTCTGTACTCAACCACCATATTCAACTAGATAATGTAGATGCAGAGATTAAGCAGAAATGATGTTATCTAAGCCTTGTGTGTATTCTACTCACCACCATGCCAGTCTTGAGGAGCAGGAAGTGTACAGTCTGTGTGACGTCAGCAGCATGGATTAGATTGTGGTACGGGTTTTTGTGTTTGCTGTAGCCAACTTCAAGAGCTTCCACAAAAGACACTACAGCAGAGATAGGGATCTAACACCGGACAAAATACAAAAGAATCTGGGAGTTAGAAATCACTGTGAACTGTTATTGATTTAAATGTGTGCAGTTGATGTCATAAAATCATTTGGGTTACGTATTCATATCAGCTTCACTGCCTTTGCCATTTACTCCCTGATGTTACCAGTGGATTGTCCCCAGTGATTAGAATTTGTAAAAAAAAAAAGAGCTGCACAACTATCTGAGGAGATGAAGTGTGGCCGAACCCTTTCAGGAAATTACTATTGTTGAAGACTACAACATAATCTCGGTCTTAAGGGACTGCAAAGCGTGTGCAAGCTTCCATCAAATTGGGCATGTTGAAGGTTCTTGTCAGCTGTGAAGGGTGTTACTTCCTCCTTTTTTTGATGGGTGAGAAAAAAATGCGTCAATAATCCAAAGTGCAGCGAGATGCATCCTTGTAACTTTACCTTGAAACGACTAATGAGATCATATCTTGTGAGCAACTCGTAGAATATGAATTTAAGGGCATGATCCCCACTGGCTTCATTCAGGGCAAACACATCAAACGACCACTTGTCAACATTCTGTGTAAAAAACAAAACAAAATTAATCAAAATAATAATAATATAATGATTAAACCTAATTTTATATGCATGTATGCACTGTTTTTTTCTAATGTGAGACATAGTTATACCTTCAGCACAGATATGACAGATGCAGGGTAACTGAGTCCCACCATATTGGAGGTACGTCGGTACATCCTGTTTGGATGAAATAAAAACATCAAATGAAAACCACCGCTGAGAGTAAAACACTAAAGGTTACAACACTGGACCCAAACCGCAGCCTGGAAGGTTCCCCACTAAGACTAAACCTTCAAATCAACACAACCCAGTGTGAAATGGAGTAGAAAGGTTAAGTTGTAACAAAATAAAGACTTCATGAAGTCTAGTTTAACACAAGCTGAAGGAAACACAGCCAGTTCTTCTCCAAAACCTAAAAACTTTAATTTGGGGTTTCAGGAAAGTTAACCCTTTGTGGAAAACTGTGAATTATGACTGCAATATTGATGCAATGAAGTTTGAATAAAGGATTTCAGCAGAACAGGAGGAGATCATTAAAAATTTTAATAAGTCATGGACAGCTTGGACTGCAGCAGAATGTTCTACCTTATTTCTCTCATCCTCCCTTTTCCAATCTTACTTCATTTTACGAGCAGAGTAGCCTCTGCAAAAAACAGATTAGGAAAGATTATAGCTTACATGGTTGAAGCTTACTGATATAAACAAATGCATGTTGCATGTTACCGTGCGATAAAGCGCAGCCTTGGAGAAAAAGCTGGCTGTTTGTTACTCTCTGAATGGCTGTGATTAGCCGGGCTTGCCAAGGTACGGTGATGTATCGCCGAACCAAGTCGGGCTGCATTCTACAGGAGTGGCACACGTTTTCAAAACAGAACGGTACAGCATCAAATTTAGAGACATTTCTCTCACTCTGAGCTGACGTCGGTTTTAGTTCATTTCGGTGTACTCACAGACTGATTTAAGGCTTTAAGCTTTAATATTATTATTATTGATGAAGAACATGAAGACCTAAATGATGTACACTGCAGAACTCAATGTTTTGTAAAGTTAATGAGTAAAATTGTTAGATAAATTATAAAACAAAAGAAACACAATGTTTAGAGAAATTCAAATACTGTATTTCACTATATTTTACCCCATATTTTAATTACTGTTGTGGCATTTTATATGGAAATGGGACACATATGTGCACTGAATCACAACAAAGTAACCAACTTTCTCATTTTAATGCATAGTGAACAGAGAGTCAAAGCATGAAATTACACAAGAGCTCTGTCCTCATTCATTCTTTATGCAGAGCCAAATTAAAGATGTTGATAGTATTTCTTTAAGTCAGTTCAGGCAACTCTGGTTTGGATTCACAACCATTGATTGGTAGTTTTCAAAGAGGGGTGGAGAAGGAAGGTATCAGTCCAGATAAATTATTTAACATCTGTGTTTACATGACTCCATGAGGTTGTACGAGTGTTTATGCTTTGTCACACAGTTTACCTCTCGACAAATATGCCTGCTTGAACAGCGTGCACGATGCTACGAAAGCGAGGCTTTTCTTCATTTCGTCGCAACATCAAGCCCATCTGTCTGGTGAAAGTGGAGGCCAGCCAGTCGCGCACCTCTGAGGGCACCGACTCAGACTGGATGTCACTGAGCTCATCCTCCGTGTCCACCAGTCGCCTTCAACAAAGGACAAACAAAAGACAAAAATGAACAAGCGTAGGAAAAAAATGAGAAAGATCTGAAGACTAAAGATTTATTTCAGCGGGGATAAAAACAAATCCTTGACTTGTCTGTCAAATACATCACCTCTTACGTAAAATCAAAACATCTCAGAAACCCCATAAAGCCAAATACAAATCCTACTGAGTGACATAATACTCTATGGTTATGCTGACATGTGTAAGGGATGAAAAGCAAAGCCTCCAAACTGAAAACATGTTTTTATGGCAAAGAGAAAATATTCACATAACACTGATGGTGCTGCATGGTTTCTGCACTCCATAATTTATCCGCTTTCCTGGAGTGGAACCAGGCTGTTGGTGACCCTAATCAGTGTGAACGCAGATGATGAACAATTTACATAAATTCACAAGCCTGGTCACTACTCAGATTTGGAACTTTTTTATTTATTGACCTAAATCATTCCAGTATACTTCCAAACCTTAACTGTTACATAAGAAAACTTGGTCATGAGGAAAATACATAGTTCCAGGAATTTGTGTAACACTTTTCCACTTAGGTGGGCAGGTTCAAAACATACTCAAACTTGCAACACAATTAAATTTGTGTTTGCTATGAGCCATTTTAGATCAAACTATTAACAATTGGATGTTTTGTGAGTTACTTATTGCACAGCCCTAAAGATCACATAAAAAAAATTCATGACGTAAAAAGGAAAATTTGAATCTGTGCAAATTTGACCAAATGTCAACCAAACCACAAGTTTGTTTATTTACAGAAATCAACTGTACAGATTGAAAATAGGTCAAAAGTTAAACTTACCATCCATTTTATTTATCTACACAGATTCCAACCAGCTTAATGTAGGTCAAATGTGAGACTCAAGCTTCCACGAGGTTTTCAACGGATTCAGTCGAGTGCTTTGATTACAATGAGGATGGACCAACATTTTAGAATTGCATTTCAAAGTAAATAGAAAGCTACTGTTGTAAACACTTTCAAACTGCATCATTGGATATAGTTCCTGATAACCTTTTTATGTTTTAGCTCATATTTTGCAACAAGTATCTTTAATGTACAAAAGACAAAAACAGCAATACGCCTAAACAACTATAAGTTGAAGTATAGATGTTTTCATTCACAAATTAACTGAAACAAGAACCCTAGGCACAAGGGTTACCAGTACAATATCCTAAAATGGTTGAGGTTCTGTGACCAGGGATGGAAAGAAATTGGTTCAAGTCAATTTCCATAGTAATTACAGTCATCAATTTTGCAGAGTCTTCCCATCAGGAGTGCTGCTCTGCTGTTCTCAATAAGTGAAGCACGTCAAAACTAGTTCCACTCAAAGGTGATTCTGTTTCTCTTACCTGGTCTCCTCAATGTAAACAGATTCGAGCACAGATGCTGCATACTCAAGGTTTTTCTTGAGGTCACCAAGAGAAGCCTCTCCTCTCTCCAGCTGCTTCACCAGACATCGTAATCTGAAACAGAGATCCAGCAGCCATTAAACAAATGGGATTACACTCCTGCAGTACTGACATGATCATTTCATTCCTACTCATTTTCAATTAATCTTGTCTGTGTTCCAGCTACTCTCAGAAAAGTTCTTTTAATATATTTTTATCTGAAATATTAAATTAAATAATATTAAACAGCACAACAAGCCTAATTTTTTTTTATCTAAATGAATTCAACTGTTTTGTAATGTAGAAAATTAAAGAATCTGATTTGTCAAATTATGGTCGACACATTATTTTAGGATTATTTAACATTTTTACAAACTTCAATAAAGATTATTCAACAATATCATTAATGACAAACACGGGTGCATTTAAATCCAAGGCACATTTCTCAAAAGAGGTCTTCTGGTTTGTTAGACACAAACAAAATTATAGACAAAAAATATATTCAAGAAGGACTGCTTTCCCTTTATGTCCACTTCCAGCTCTGCAGTTCAGGTATTTTACATGCACCGTCCCTGCAGGGATGCATAATTGGAACTGAGCAATTGTTAACATTATTAGTTCCACCTGAGCTTTTCCTACGTGGAAAAGTCAAAATGTTCGCTGTTTGAAAGGCTTCTTCTAAAAATTGCCTGTCTTTGATGTCTGTGGGGGACTCTGCTTTGACTCATTTCCATGTGTTGACTATTTAAAATAGAAATTGCAGTTCCATGTGATCTAACCATGTGGCTTTTGACACCATTAACAACTTTTATTATCAACCTGCCTGAAAAACTGGGCCTTTTTTTCCCTCGAATGGCTCAGATCCAACTTTGCAGACTTTGAGTGCTTCAGTAGTAATTTACAACACTTTGTTTTAATGCTGTACAAACTGCCACACAATTGAGTAATGTTTCAAAGGCACACTTTAGTTACAAAGCAACATGGTGTGGGGTTTGCATAAATTTATGTTGAAAAGAGTTTTTAATTGTGTATATTTAGTTTTTTATACATCAATAGAAATTCATGCAGGTATGTGAATCACTCCAGTGGGTTTTTTTTTAAACCTTCAAGCTTAAAAACTGTTCCAGACACAACTTGAATTTTGCTCATAGCCACTTCTCGCAGCACACCTCCTGCTGCTGTGCCGTAGGTAACGCGCTCCCTTTCACAATGAATGCCCAGAGAGACTACGTTCGCTGCTGAATTATTTAAAAGAACAGCGGGAGAGTCGGAAATTTCCAATGTGCTCATTGATTGCATTCACAGAAAGCAGTTGCAATTTTGGCCCTCTGTAAAAGTTACCACTTTTATGTATCAAAATAATTGTTAGATTGTATGTTAAAATGGATCTTCTTGAACTTTTATGGCAAAAAATAGACTCTTTTGTGAACTTAAGTGTGACACTTAAGGTAATATGTAATAATATTATGTAAAAATGTAATTTAACATTGGCTCTTCAGCCATTCAGTCATATCAGGTAATGTTAAATCTGATCTCTGTACTGCATCTGCTCTCTAAGCATCCAATAAATGATAGTTTCCAAATTTATGCAGCAAGAGTTGAAAGTTACGATCCGTGAGACTGTTGTTGAAGATAGATGTTGTAATTAGTATGCTAACATCCTAAATGGTTAAAGGAAATATTCATCATCTTAGTTTTGTGTTAGAACGTTAACTATTGCTGATTAGCACCAAACTCAGTTGATACGGATGCAAACAATAATACATTTTGATTGTACTTTATATTTTGATTTAGGCCATAGTGCTATTTATAATAAAAAAAGAAAGCTTAAAGAGTTAGACCATGAACGACAGCTCAGGAGATGTGTGTAAGTGGTGAGGATAAACATCACCTCATTATCTGTACGTTTGAGTAATGTAAAGCCATTTTTGTGTTGGAAAGGTAGATTTGCAGTGACAGCCATTAGGAATTGGGTTCAAATGTCAACGAGCTATAGATGTACATCCTATGATTAGTTTCTAAACGCTTCACTAAAATTTATTTTTCCAGTCAATGAGATATTTTGCTAATAATCCAGACACAGGCAAAAACATTATTGTTCTGTTCTTTGTCTTCGAGAGCAGTGATAGTGAAAGTAAGTAAAACCAGTAATATTTAATTTTTTGGAAAACAGTAATGCTTTTTCTTTTTGTAATCGTTTCTGAATCAACAAGCTTCTAATATATTCTGTAAAGGTCAGGGCATCAGTCAGCACAATAAACCCAGAAAATGTCATCAGATCAATGTGTTATTCTCAGAAGTAATGTCAAAAATGAATAAAAAAGGGATCAACAGAACTATTCTGTAATGCAAACTTATCCTTCAACGTTTAAGTTGTTTCTGTTATTAAAAACACAGTTTTAACATATGGGGAAATAAATAAATCTGTAAGAAATGGTTTGAAATAACTTGGAGAAGGATTGATGATTGATTTCTAGTGTCATAATGATCATCAAAACAGCAACAAATAATTGTTTCGATTATACAAAATATATGAATCAATATCCATACAGAATACTAGAATGAACAAATTAAAGGTGTGTTTTTAGAATAATAACAGCTGTGGGCAGCTTTGTGTTAAAGTCTTGAAGCTAGAAAGAGCATTTTGAAGAATAATCGGGAAATAAAAGCTTAACTGCAGCTAAAATCACTGCATGTTATTTGGATGGTGTTAATGATGGTTATTAAGAACATCTGTGTGCCAGTAAGCTTCCCTGCTTCAACGCACACACACACACACACACACACACACACACACACACACACACACACACACACACACACACACACACACACA
>JAVKLF010000064.1:5583825-5599699 GCA_034783495.1 Millerichthys robustus | reverse complement strand
CTCTCCCTCATTTATTCTCCTTCATTTTGCAGCAGTTTTTTACTCAGGTGCAAAAAAGACGAAGACCATTATGAGACTGGAAAAATAAAAGAAATGAGTGCCAGCTACATTTGTACGACTGAACAAAAATGTTCAAATGCGTTTTCCTTTTTGAATGACAGGTTGTCCAAAAAACCCAGATGAAACTCCACTGATTGTGCATACATATGAACATGAACAACAACAGATAATTTGTTCAGCATGTTAGCACCTCCTGACATTTAGCGATGTATTTCTCCCATGTTCCATTCTCCCTCGTGAGAGGTAACAGATCGCTCTTTAGGAAGGCTTCTGGTCTGACCTTCTCCTCGGTTCAATAAATGAGTGTTTAATCACATGCACAAATCCAGTGACAATGTGTCTTTTCATTTATTTCTTCATTTAGGTTTAAATTAAAGCACCTGAATTAATGTAGGTCAGTTTCTTCACTTCTTCCTCATGATGGGTTTGCTGATTTGTCAGCAAAATATTTTTTTAACCTTTATGTAGCATGCTTTTGATTTTTACTCATGCTGAAATGTTTTCCTGTTATGTGTTTTTATTGCCTACGTTTTTTGTTTTTTTCCCCCCCACTGAGCGGCTTGTCTAAAAACAGCCACAATCAGGGCAATACAATCTATGCAATGTGACAACAAGCCAGGGGATTTAGAGGCATTACCACAAATCCCCCTTTACGGAAGGCTTCATAAACAACCCTTTAACTAGAAATAATAATTTTACACACCTATTGCTTTGCTAATTATGTTTAGGGGTAACATAATGACTTGTAGGATTATGATCAGAAATAATATTTATCTGTCAGGATTAATTTGAACCCATAGTGAGCCACTTTTACGATCCTCATATCACGCACCAGGAGGTGCGAGGGGTAGATGACAGATGCACAAATCACCTTACAGACACACTGAGACATCCACACACATGGTAAGACTTCTGGGTTTCTTAAATAAGCACATTATGATCAAGCAAGAGCTGCAAGTTTAACACTTGTGCATAAAAGATTTATCTACTATCTTTAGCTACTATCTGCCGATTACAATTTGAGAATCACTTTATGTTTGGTCAGTCCTTTATTACTGTAAAATATAGCTAAATATTTTTTCTCTGCTATCTCATCATCATATAAAAAAGATATTTTACTCCAAGACTATGGCAGCATTCTTTGTTCCTTTATAAATGTAGAATGCAGTTACTAACTTGAGTTGGTGTAAAACTCAACAGTAAAACTTCTCACCCAGATCTCATTGTGCTCTTGCATCATCCCAGATCAACTTTATACGATATTTAAAGAAAGAAAAATTCTGGTTTATTTTAAAATTATCTTTTACTGCTGTAAAAGAATAGATTGCATTTAGTTTTTGTTGATAAATTCAGATTTTCAGACAAGAGGACAGCCAAGGTCCCATTTTTAGAGTAAATGTATTGTCTTTGCTGGTTATATAATTCAGTGCAAACACTGGAAGTTTGTGCATAAAACAAGGAGTTTGCTAAAGGGTGATGTAGTGGTTGAGATCTCTAAAATACGTCTGAGGAAACTGATCACAATCAGGAAATCTTTTTAATTAAAACAGAGTCCCTTCGAATCACTCAGTCAAGTTCCAGTGGACACATTATACACTTGTTGGATAATTACTGTGAATCTCATTTTCTCTGTGAGGCACAGAGAGAGCTTTTTCTGTTCTCTGTCTGTCACTCTGCTCTCTCCTGCCTACAGCTCATTTTCTCTTGAATAATCTGTGTGGACCCAGATTTTGAAACACTCTTACTGCAACCTTGTAATTTAAACAATGAGTAACTTCCTGCTCAAGGTTAGCCTTTGTGTTAATAAAGGTTTGTGTGGAAATGTTATTTCTTTCTTTACTCTCATCTAGTCTCTTCTCAGACTTTGTTTCACTGGCTCATTTTGGTCAGTGTTTTATTTAAACATTTAAATTAATTACCAGATTAGCCATAAGTCAATACAGTTTCAATATTACTAAAGTTTTGTTATCAATATGATTTTGAAGTAATGAATTCAGAGTAAGCATGTGTAAATGGGCTCATTTTTTTAGCAAGAGTCTTCTTTTTAAAAGTAGGTGTTTATGAAGTGTGCTGCAGCATGTTCAAAGCTCTCTGTTTAATAATAAATTTGGGGGTTACAGAAGTCACTGTAGACATTACATAATGCACTTAACTGAAGGACTGCACTTCTGCTTTTTCTTTTTTTGACGTTATGGACGTCTGTATGGCTTTCAAGAACCTTCTGCTTCGTCCTATAAAAGTTGCAGTGGCAGCTTTCCGAAGCATCATGTTAAAAGCTTTAGTGGGTTGTAATGCTGAGATGTTTATGACTTGGTTTTTGCTGCTAAAAGCAAAATAGGACACAAAACTATTAACTACCCAGGAAAACATGAACTCCACCAGCAAAAACTGTAATCTACTGCCACAATCAAAGAAAAAGTGTAAGTTTGCTTCAGACAATGTTAAATTATCAAACACAGGTTGCTTTTGTTACCTAAATACTGTAACATTGTGTTTGGGTGGGCTGAATTTTTATTGGCTTTTTTTTGTCTGCAATTTAATGAATAAAGACACATGAAACTGGGCTTGTCATTTGTTGTAGATCAACAGTTTGTTTTGTCAATAAATTGTCTAATAATTAAATAATTTTGTTTAATTGAGAATATTACATGTGATTTTAACCAGATTTATAAATTACACTATAAGTAAAGATGAATTTGTCTCATGCTTCTTTTTCATCTATCAGAAATAATCCAATGTATTAAATAACTAAACGAAAACTGCACTGGGCAGACACAGTTAGGTATGATACACAATATATTAAAAATGACTAATGCATTTTCTGCTGTAGATAAAAGCACAAAACAGTAATTAAGGTGATGGTAATTAAGGTACAATGTGAACTCTGCAGGAATTACATCAACAGCTAACATCTGCTCGTGTTAATAATACAGCAGTGACAGATACTGCAGCATATATGACCAGGAATTTGCATAAAGCTGTATAATTATTTTGATTTTCAACAATCAATTTAAAGACAAGTATTTAGGTATGTCTAGTAGGAAGTATTTTTTTGTCTACATAGATAAAATTCCACCTTGTGCAAAAGCCTTGTATCTGTAACCCAGCAGAGGGGTAACAGCTGCTTCTGGTTCCCCACCATTCTCTGGGGAAGAGACTGGTTCTCATATATGTTAATCATGATGTAGGTACAAGAAAACATACTTTAACATCAAAAGCAGCATGAGAGATGGGAACATATAGAAAGCCTCTGATTCTGAACTCAATCCAAAGGAGAACTTTTAAGTAAAAAGACAAAAAATACTGAAGATATGTGAAATATGATTTAGTTACTGAACATGAAAAACATATGTTGTCCTTTGAAGGGTTAGAAGGTTATAAGTTGTCCATGAAGATACAAACTAAAAAAGAAAAATCACATTTTAACCAGTATTATTACCAAAATCTTGCATGCCACCACAACAGCTTTAAAGAAGCTCTTATTTAACCATTTGGACAATAAACGGGAGGCGCTACAACATTACATGGACATGATACAAAGCACTTATCCTGAAGCAACACAGTCTCCAACAAAGTAAGTCTGCAAGCAACAGGAAAATGTTCCCATGTTGCATAGCAACGGTTCAGCTCCATAACTGTGACCGAGGATTGGATTGGATGAGAACAAACAGCAATTTGTAGTTTGTTATTACTGTAATAAAGAACAATTGTCCAACATTGTTTATACTTCATTTTAAAATTGTCCTCTTTGAAAGGATGTGAATCCAAATGGGTTGACTTCAAAATTTAATCAACAGTAAAAGTCTATTTCACAATTACTTTCTGGAAATTCTTCAGTTAATCCACCCAGTCGTTCATAATATATTTTGCTAAAACACTCCCACACCAAGGCAATTACAAAAACATTTTTTTCATGTTGGTGGATGATAATGAAAATTTTAAAAGCACAGGGGCTAAAGTATAAATAGTATAAATAATTTGTAGTTGTATGATAAATATGTTTAAAATAAGTAAAAATGGATAATCTTGTTCCTATGTTAAGGATGATTTTAATCCAAAATTAAACAGTTTGTTGTATCTGGTGTGTGGTTGAAAACCACCTTTACTCATTATGAGATCAGAGGAACTATCGGTAAAAGCTGCTCTGAGGAAAAATTGGACTTCTGAAAGATTGGTACAAATAAATGAGAGGTGTCTCAAGACTTTTGCACATTACTGGAGCTCTTTTAAATCCCGTCAAGATCTTTCCTTTTGAGAGGATGGTTATGAGGACAACATGATTATCACTAGGCAACCGGAAGATCTGTCAGCATATTAGAGACATTACACAGTGGAAGATAAGGGTTTAATATGGTGAATGGTACTCAGTGGCATATTTATATTTGCACTGAAGCCTTTTTATTGTATTTTTTATTATCTACAGCTGTGCCTGTTTGAACAGCTTGACATCATTCATTTTTGTATGTTTAATAAAGTGGAAACATCAATCTGAATTGAGAAGTTCTTTAGGTAGACAGAACAAAGCTTTAGAAATAAAGTTTATTTTAGTTTATTAATGTTGAACAGTGGATTCTGAGCACAAAAACACACCTGTGGGATTTATTGGTGTCTCAACCTTTGATCTGACTATCAAACAGTGAGACGGGCCATCGTCAATAGATATTAATTAGCTGTGAAGATAAAGGGGAGGTGAGGAATAACTGAAGAGATTAAAAACAGTCTTTTGGACGATAAACTTAGAAAGTTTAATGACAAACATAATATATTTTTTTTAATTATTATGGAATGAGTTCAAGTTCTATGAATTTTCCTGGTTGTTTATAACCTGCCACTTCACCATTTTACTGGACACTTCATCTCTAAGTAACAACTGTTTGTTTTTCGTTGATTTTTTATTTTTTATTTTTTTGCCTATATAATCTAAGCTACTGGCACATTACAATTAATGAAAGCAGCTACGCAACCAGACAGAAAAACAAGCTCATTAGAGGTCTCCCCTTTAGTGAGGAATGACACACACTTTGTCAGTCCCCACACCACTGTCACCACAGTGACACTCTCCTGTAATTAAGACACATAAGGTGCCGTGGAGCTTGCCTTCTCCCCTGTTAAATACTCATTAGAAGAACCTTTAAGGATAATGTTAGCCTCTGTCACAAACCAGAGGGAAATGAGCTGATAAAACAGAGTTTCACAAACTGTCATTTGAGTCCCGCTGCAAAAGGGCTATAAGAAAAAGACGTTTTTGCTAATGGTTTTTTTGCAACAATATTGTTTCAAATCATAGAGGCAAAGCCAGCTGAGTGAGTCTTGGGTCGGCAGGTAAAACAAATGTAAAGATTTTAATTAGAACCTAACATCTAACAAACCTACATCCTGTTCAAAAACCAGGCAAAGCAGCTTCCCTGTGTTGTTTGAGAAGCATCATCCACCCTAAAGGCTCAAAAGACTCACAATCAAGGGGAAAAATATCTCTGACATGAACACAGCCGCATTTTAGGTTCTTCTTCTTCTAAAATGACTTATTTTTTATCTTTGCATTAATAAAAGCTATGGGATTTGTAAAAAAAAAAAAAAAACCACAATAATGTGTTGTTTTATCCAAATATGTACAAGTAAATCAGATTTCTGTAGAACTATATGAAGAAACAGACAGAACTGTATCTGATTTACAACTTGATTTAGACACCTTACGAACAAGACAAGTAAAATTCACTAACTAACCAAACCGGAATGTACAATAACTGTCACTTTAACTGCACTTCACTGAGAAGGAAACTGTGTGAAATAAATAAGGGAGACAAATGATCAAATAACTGGAAACTCTCTCTGAATACTTGCTTGTACTCTGAATAAAAGACACCAACTGGATCACTGGCCGTGTACTCAGAGAAGCTGAAACTATCATGAGACTGTTTAAAACGGTGCGTTCATATAAATCTTGATTTGCAGACTTACAGTATGTGGCATGGCAGCCCAGACGTTGTCAGCATCATTGTCAAGTACCTCTCTGCATAACTAACCTGAGGTTGAGGTTCTTACGCCACTGGGACTGTCTGACACTGAGGGGACCTGATGAAATAAGCTGATGGGGAGGCAGGTGTCTGTGTTTTGTTCATCAGGAGGCAGCAGGTGAGTATGCAGTTGAGTCAGAATGAGACTCCTCAGTACGCGTGGACGTCACTCGGGAGCAGAAAGGAAACTCAACATGAGTCTACACTGTCATATGGTCATGGAAACACCACAGTACGAATGATATTTGAGGAACCAACCAGGGAGAGGCATTGCCCTCTGGGACTGTTGGGAGCTCGAGGTGGCAGTAATGGAGCAAAACAAAAATAAACATGACGAACAATCAGCAGCATTGAGTAGGATAAAGGTCAAAAACATTACAAAAATATATTCAGAACGCATGCTGTAGCACCCTTAAAATGGCTGCTAATAGGATTTAAATGTACCAAATGCTAATATTTAGTTTTTAAATTCAAACCATGATCACAAACTGTAAGATCTGATTCTCATTAAAAACAGATTTTAGTTTTGACAAAGATTCCCTCATCTTGAGTGACAGTGATATAATGAAATCAGTGGTCTTGCATAACTGTGTAACCTCCATGATCTAAAAGATACATGTGATTCTGCCGTTTCTCCATGTGAATTTGCTTTATCTGATAGGACTGCCAGTTCTGTTCATTTTATTTCAGGGCCACCTCAAACATCAACAGATGCTTTGGTAGTAGAGATATGTTGCACTGAGGCTGGCCTTCAAAGAGCTCAGCATTCAATCAATGAATACCCTTTTTTGTCAGTAACACATTCATCTCGTCCTCTGAAGTGACCAGCAGATCTCATCTACAGAGAAATATGCGAGCTGTGCCATAAAGATTTGAAATATTAAAAACTGCAATAGCCAGGGTGTTCTCAATCTGAAAAATGGCACTTTTGTGGAACGAGATTGTTGTAAATTTGACAAATTCAACAAATGATCCCCCATTTATTTACATGACATCCCTTGTCACTGAATATTTATAGAGCTTCATGAAGAGTGTGCACTATGTGACTTGTATTAAAGCATAAAGTACAAAGTTAAAGATCAGTGACAACAGATAAGTGGTGTAACGGCTGTTCTGAAGTAAAGTTTCGTAACCTCAGCTGTTAAGTGTCCAAATTAAATCAGAAGCACCTTAATTAAAATCATTAATGAGACAAGTAAGCAAAAAGTCTCTTACCAGGGCTGCAACTGGTCTGTAATGTATAAACCTTTTATAAGAATTAGCATGAAAGAGTGTGGTTAAAAATATTACTGAACTCAATATAGTTTATTAAAAGTGTTGTGGTAAAAAAGTGAATGAAGTGAAATATAACAATCCAGAAAAGGTGAGTCAGAATCCCTATGAAGGTTGTGACACTAATAACCTTTGACAACCACTCATAACAATTTATTATTATGGAAAAAAACCCAACTAGGTATTTAAACAAATAGACATTATTAACTATCAATGCAGTAAATGTTTAAAAATAATATACATTATATCAGGCAAGGTGTTGTTACAAAAAGGTACATGACATGCTAACCTTTTTTTAAAAAAGTAAAGAAAAGTTAATATGCACACCGTTGTGAATTATATTACTAAATTATTGGAAAATGTTTAAGTTGTTATTCCAGAATATATTTGCATTTAGGATTTATTGTGGACATTTTTCTTTTGGGAATACTGAACATAAATACTTTTTTAAATTGCTGTAATTATTTTTAATTTAACCAAGCAAGCTGCACATGCATAAATGAATAAATTTCTGAATGCATGTGTTCAAAGCCTTTATTTATAACTCCATCATATTTTTGCGTCTGAAATGTAGCCCACATAGATGAAAATCCAACTGACCTAATTTAACTTAACATAAACCTCTGTCTTATTTACTTGTTTTAATGTGAAACTCACCATTCTGTTGGACCTCGGGTGTCTTTTTTCTCGACCCTTGTTTGGAGCCTGAGTCCTGCCTGATCAGGACCTCGGACAGCGACTGGCGGGAGCTCTGCCGGGCGGCTTGGTTTGAGACATGTGGGAACCGCGAGCTCTTCTTCTTGGGCCGGTCCGACTCCGGAGCGGACCGACTCCTCTCCGGGTCATTGTTCTCGGGCTCAGAACCTACTTTCACCAGGGCGTTCCTCGTCCTGGTTAGAGCCGAAGTTACAGAACCCATTGCTGGCACCGAGCGAACCTCTGCTTCCTCAATGTTTCATGTTTTCTTTTCAAAGACTTGAAACAGAAATGTCCACCTGTGTCCTTATTTAACTGTTAAGACTGTTAAGACTGTTAAGACTTTTATATTTTGAGGAGTTAAAAAACAAAAAAATTAAAAATACAAAGCGACTGAAAAGCTCAGAGTTTTGTGCCTGTCTGCCCCCTCCTGTTTGTGTTTCCTCTGACCGACGCGTCACTCGGAGAAAGTTGCTCTGTCGACAAACACAGCAACCTCCCGGGACCAACAGGTGAAAACAAGAGGCATTAATTAGCCCTCAAGTTTCCAGGATTATTAAAATGAGCAGAACAGCACTAAATAACCCCCCCACCAGAGGTTTTCTTTGTCAAAGATTTCATTTTGTGGTAACTTCTAGACATTTGGACAAGATTAAATCAACATAAAAAGAGATTTTTCGGAACCTCGGGGTTATTTCCGCCCCCTTCTGTGTGCTGTGCTGACAGAAAACATGCTGTTGTTTCATCAGTCACCGATAGATGGCAGTAAAACCGAAATTTTCCATAAGAAAATTAATTCTTCTACGCTTGGTTTTTATTATTAATCTAATTGTGCTAGCCGGATATCTAGAATTGAGATGTTGCTAATTGTATGAGTTCTATACAGTTTAAAGACTTGTCTTGTATAAAACAGTAAATAAAATTTCACTTTTTGTAAATGACTTATTGCATTTGATTATTAATTATTATTAACAGTCTTTCCTCAGAAGTAATTTAGTTTCTGCTCCAGATGTTTTTCACCTAACTTTCAGTAACAGATAGTTTTATTAACTATTGTTTTTGTTTTTTTTTAACTGCACCGGATAATTTTAAGGTTCATTTCTGTCTTTACCTTACCTTAGTGAATCTTTTTTTTCCCTGATATGCTGCTGTCTCTCATCTTTTAATGTCTGTCTTATATGTAAGAGTGATACACCATCTGCTGTGGATTCTTACTTTGAAATGGATGATTTATGAGTGAGGCATGGGCCCCATTTATAAAACTCACCTGGGTTCTTTTTATAGCTTCAGTTCATTAAGGACTAAAATATCTCACATGTGAAACAGCACACAATTCATTGATAAACCTGCAATCCAAAGAAATCCAGTTCAAACTGTAATTAGTGCATTTTAATATTTGACACAACTGTAATAGAATACATAAAACTAGATATATTCATAAAGACACTTTTATGGTACCGGTCACAGGATGTATTCAGCTGTTGTGATCATCTTGAATATTAATTCAGTTTTACTATAATTTATGACAAAAATGGTCTTAGACTTGAGCGCTTATCTGAGTTACAGTCTTTATGGTTTATTGCTGCATGCAGGCAGTTGTGACAGATTTAGCATACAGATGTCTGGTGTGCATGCTTTATCAATCAAACATCCTACTTTGATTACAAAGAAAGTTGTGTACTGCACAGGATTGCTATGGTGTGCTGTTTTCAAACTGTGTCTACGAGAGTTACAAAATACTTTCAGGGAGGAATATGTGCTGTCAGCTAAGAAAATCATCACAAATAAAGGCACTTTTCCAAGCAGTTTGCTTTTCGTGTGTTGCTGGGTCGTTTTGCTTGCCCATCGCCCCAGCGAAATGGGTTTCTCATTATTGCTTGTGTCAACTGTTCGGCAAAATCAAAGCTGATTCTACTCCATCTCCTCGTGATTCTGGGTTGACTCGTTGATCACCTGAAAAACAGGACAGGTAATGGCATCATACGAGGTGTCTCCGAGTGATCGCAGAAATATTTTGAGCGGGTTCTACCTGACCATCCCTCGTCTCAATGGTCTTGATGAGAACCTTCTTTGTAGTCATGGTTTCAACTTGAGGTTTGGACTCAACTACTGCATCTACAAATTTAAAGAGTGAGGCATATTATCAGTTTAAAACAAACTGAAGCGAGTATCGTTGCTGTAAAAACAGCATGCAAACAGCGACCTTACCTCTCAGGTTTAGAGAAGAGAAGTTAGGCAGTGGAGTGGATATTCTGCAAATTGATAAAGCAAACCCCACAAATCACACAATGCATTGTTAGCAAAAGGAAAAAGTTAGAATAAAGCCTTGCATTTGTTTTGCACAACAGTTTTCATTTGTTACCGGCTCTCCTCTCCTTCCAGCAGCTTCCTGTAGGTGGCGATCTCGATGTCCAAGGCCATCTTGACATTTAGAAGGTCCTGATACTCTCGCAGGTGGCGAGCCATCTCGTCCTTCATGTTATGGGTGTCATGTTCCAGGCGGCTGATTGTGTCCTGGTACCCACTGTTCTCCAGGGAGAAGTTCTCTTCCATCTCTCTCATCTGACGCTCCAATGACTCATTCTGTCACAGCAGCAAAGAAGGGGAAATGAGACTTAGTGACAAAAAATAAAGTCACCTTTGCTGCATGTCATCATACCTACAGTTCATTAAGGATTTTGTAGTAAGTTTATTTGCATATGAAGCCAACAGCTGCACTCACGGTTCCTTTGAGGGCATCTACTTCACAAGTGAGAGCCTGAACCTGACGCCTGTAGTCATTGGCCTCCTGCTTGGCTAGTCTCAAAGCTTCATTATTCCGGGCTGCAGCTTCAGTGAGGTCAGCAAACTAGAAATTACAGATGCACATGAGAGAAAACTGAGAAATCAACCGTTTCATTAATGATGGATGAGAAATATAATCCAGGTAAACACAGTAAGAGTGAAGTGGGTAAATTATGCTGGAAGTGGCCATGACAGAGGCTTCCTGCCAGGATGCTGCAGTCTGGTGACTTAGGTGTTTCCTAAAATGACACTTTACACAGTTCTGCTCAGGCTGTTTTGTTACACAGAATTACACAGCTGAGGTCAGGCCTCTTTATTGGAAAACGATTATGCAGAACACTGTTTGCTGAAAGCTTTGGTTAGCTTCTTAAAATCTAATCCAAAATGTCTGGCATGTGAGATTATATTCAGTGTAAAGTCCATTTTAATGCTTTTTTTTTGTTGGTTGAAGTTACCTTGGATTTGTACCATTCCTCTGATTCCTGAATATTTTTGGAGGCCAGGTTCTCATACTGCAGACGCACGTCCCTCAGAGCTGCGGTCAGGTCGGGCTTAGCCATCTCCATGTCCACCTGCACATGCTGCTGCTGCTGCGCTTGGTTCTGCAGCTCCAGCATTTCCTGCAGCAGAAACGGTGAGGGCAATCAAGCAGATTGCTTTAATGTCCTCTGGAAAAGCTCAAACTCCATATAATTTAGCATAACTAACAGATGATTTAGCTTCCACAAACTGCAGTGTGTGTGTGCAGTTTTTGCAGGAGAGTGCTTCAGCTTTGTTCGCAAAAAAAGGAAAGCTCACCTCATCATGCAGCTTTTTGAGGAAGTTAATTTCGTCCTGCAGCGACTCAATCTTTCGCTCCAAATCCAGTCTTGCCAGGGCTGCATTGTCCACATCCTGTGCCATGATATGAACTTATAAAAAGGTGACTTGTAAAGGTGACATGAAATATTCATGATGCATTTGCTGACAGAAGTGGGGAAACAGCACTTTCACATGCTGTAAAGAGCATTCACTATGCCAGTGTCCACAAATGTCCCATTGTGTGGCAGGACAGCATATGCAGTCAATAAAAATCAACTGTAGGCACATGATACATGTCACTGCAGATCAGGAGAACAAACCATAAGGTGCTGTCATGTGATTTTATTGTGCTGTCCCTAAAACTCTGGGGTTTAAAAGAAACAAAAGGTTTGATATTGACTTTTCTCTCTTCATTTAACCCCTGCAGTTACTAAATTAACCATTATCTTTTGGTTCTTATTAGGATTTCACATTTTAAACCATTACAATCCCATAAAAGATGATGTGTTTCTATCAATCTACTCCAGAGTGTGCGAAATAATTAGTCCAAAAATGGCCACATGCTGACAAAATACATAATTAAGTAATCGCATTCAATCACCAGTAAAATATTTGAATATTTTTAACGAGATTCTATTTTTGTGGTCATAGCTAAGTGTTTAACTAGAAACCCCCTTTTTTATACCTCCATTCAGTCAAACATGAAGCATGTTTTCTTAAAAATATATAATTTTTTATTGGTATAAAATGGTCTTTTGTGTAAATGTGCCACCACATAGTTTTGTTAGAGCGCTGGCAAATCAATTACTGAGGTTCCAGCAAACAAAGCTGCTTTGCCTCCATTCTAATGCCACAAACAAAGTGAACTATTCAGCAGGGTATTTCAAACAAGCCCAAGGCTGGAAGAGTGACTGTCTGCCTGACTGAGCAGAACCCGCTGCGGGCCATGCATTTTTGTCTGTGTGCCACTGAGGCAGGCCGCACTGTTACCGCATCATTCCTTCGGTTCAAATGGACACCATCATATAACCTAAAGTTTGCATTTTAATGTGAAATCATTTGTTTTGAGTCATACATCCAAGTTCTCATATTAAGATTTTTTTGTTGTTGTTGTCTTTTTCTGAAGTGACAGACATATGAAAGTCACATGACTTTTTAATCATTATTCATCTGGAAACCCAGTGACAGGGAACATGACCATAACAAGAAGGAGTCTTGTGTGCTGATGATCCTCCACCACCCCGCCACCCCAGAAGGAATCAGTCTGATCACATGGCAGCTTGTCTTCTCGCTCTGATAACCCCATTGGATACACACGGTCCAGCTCATTCACTGAGAAACTGTCAGACTTAACAAAAAAAAAACCAGATCTCTCTTCACTGCAGGCCTGATTTAACCCAGCTGTGAAAACTTGGCCTTTTGTACTTTAGAGTCAGTCTAAGCTATTTTGAATCATGTCTGGAACCTGCTGTTGTGCCATCAGAAAAAGTGCGTTCCTGTGGAGCTCCTGAGCACTAACTAGATGGAGATGACCTAATAGAGAGAAAGGATGGGAAGGTTGCACTTCACTGCACTCAGGAATGATGTTCAGGTTGTTCTGGGGGCTGGGGTGGGGGGGGGTCTTAGATTGATTGGAGTGAGGTTCAGATGCCGCCAGCATCATGAAATCAGCAGCTGAAATTTAATGCTCAACAACTACACACTAAAGTTTAGCATATAGTATCTGCAAAACTGATCTTATTGCAAAACATTTATTCTTTTGCAAAACTCCCAGAAAACATTCTGGGTGTCTAATTACTATTTGTCCATTGGTTGGAAGAGATTTTGCTAACAAGAAAGATTTATATGATGTAAAAAATGTGAGCACAGTTTGCAGAGTCATACAGTACCTGTCTGAAGCTTTGCATGTTGCCTTCTGCTTCCTCTCGCTGGGAGATTTCATCTTGTAACCTGCAGAAAGATAAAGTGAAAGCAGGAGTTTTATGCTTACCTGGACCTTTCAAATTCAGTCTGTGTTCCCTGGTTTATTAGACCTTCTAATGTCACTCTGTTCATGCACAGGTAAGTTTGAGTTAAAAATGGAGCAGTTTTTCTGCAAGGGTACAGGTAGAAAGATCAGGACTAATCATCTAAACCAGATATCTGATAAATCGACCCACTCTATAAATAAACTGCAGAATTAAGACCAGATGAGTGCCACGCCCCCACCCCGTACTTCTCTCTCAGCCTCTGGGTGTCGTCTGCCAGGTTGTCCCGGTGAACCTCCACGCGGGCCTTCTCGTTGGTGAGCTGGTCCACCTGGCGCCGCAGCTCCCGCATCTCGTCCTCGTACAGATCCCCGACCCGGGACGTGCCTTTGCCTCGCAGCTGCTCCAGCTCCGCCAGCAGGATCTTGTTCTGCTGCTCCAAGAAGCGCACCTTCTCGATGTAGCTGGCGAAGCGGTCGTTGAGCGACTGCATCTGCGCCTTCTCGTTGGTGCGGTTCGTGATGAACTCGCTGTTGATGGCGTCGGACAGGGAGAAGTCCAGGTTCTCGGAGGCCAGCCGGGGCATTGCCGCACTGCTGCTGCTCCGGAGCCTCTGGGACTTCGCTGCGTAAACGGTGGGCGCGGAGGAGAGCCCGTAGGAGACCCGGGAGGAGCGCAGCGGCGGGCTGGAGTAGTGGCTGCTCCGGGACACCACGGCTCGGTCCCCGCCGAACATCTTTCTGTATGAAGATTGTGGGGCTGGTCTGTAGGACATCTTGTTGTTGAGTTCTTTTCAAACTATCCACCTCTAGAATGATGTGGCCTGAGGCTCCTCTAACCTCAGCATCAGCAGCGAGGTGCCTGGAAAGCGTTTCCTAAACCAGAACCTATTTATACTCCCCCTCATGTGCAAGGAACTCAGCTGTGACCTGAATGACAGCGTAAGGATCCAATCATAGCGGAACCCCCGACAACTCGCCTTTCAGAATCACAGCTAGGCTACGAATCCAGAATAAATATGTTTCGAGCACCGTCAAAATTATAAGCCTTTGAATTCATCCAAATTTAATTGGGTTTTTTTTTTACGCATATCTCACTCAATTTATAACTTCAATTCAAAATCTTTTGAGACTTTGTGGGAAATGTGAATAAAAATGATGATTTGCAAATCTCATCATATTTTGTCACAGTCAAATTGAATTGAAGAAATGGCGCCATTTTTTAAAAATGAGATAATTTTGAAACAGGCTCAGGAACCCCAGTCTGTAAACACAGCTGTCTGCACCATCCACAAACAATGGTTAAAGCTCTATCAGGCAAACGTTACCATCTTCTCCGGGTCAAAGCTCATTTATTATATATGACCAAGCATATTAATAAGATAGTTCTCCTTCTGTCTCCTTATCTAGATAAACATGCATGCATTATTACACTTTTTACGCTTCTCCTTCTCTAAGTTTCCATTGAGTTATTTTGTATCACAAGACTGAAGTGTCATCCAACCGTGTCGAAAGTATTTGATCAGAGGCTGTTATGAATGAATGTTATTGTGATGAGAAGTTTGCAGTTTATTATTTGCCACTGTCTCTTTGAGGTTTATTGGCCACAAATAACCTCTTATATCAGATGCTGTAGAAAATAATGCCATCCTCTGCCTTTGCCTCAGTCCCTGGTCAGCAGTGCTGCTGACTTACTTTGATTTTAAAAGACAAAGAGCAGAAGAGATGAGCCAGTGACACTCTACACCTCCTAATTATTGATGATACTGAGCTTATCTCACTGTGAAAGGCTGTGGGTTCTGCTTCGGTTTGTTCACTGAAATCCTTTTCAACGCACAAACAGTTCTTTGACAGAAACTTTCACATTTTTGCCTTGAGGATGTGAGTGGTTGCAGTGAGTTGAAGTCGGCATGATGCCTTTGAGATGTGACTGATCAGGAGCATGAACAGTGCTCCCAATAGATCTGTTTTAGCGAAGTGAAGTGTTTTTTTTAACAGTGTACCATGAGTGGGGAAGCAGTAACTCCATCAACACAGAGGTCTCATGATCCTGAGGCTGCAGCTTCCAGCCCTGGTTGAATCAGGAAGGGCATCTGGAGTAAAGCAATTGCCAAATCGTTCATGTGAATTTGCTCACTGTAAGTAAACTTTATTTATATAGCACCTTTCACAGATATATAATCACAAAGTGCTTTACAAAAAGATTAACATAACAGTAAGAACAAAATGAAATATAAAAACAGAGAACAAATATTAGCTAAAAGCCAGTCTGAATAAATAA
>JAVKLF010000064.1:5557096-5568989 GCA_034783495.1 Millerichthys robustus | reverse complement strand
CAACAAAAAAACAATTAACTAGATTACAATAAACAAGCACAAACATGAAAACTGACCTTAAAAGCACTGATGTAATGAAACAAAGTTCACCGTAAAGATGTCATTTCTTCTTATTTATGACAGGAAGCGTGTCCGTTGCTGTTCCACGGCTCGTCAAAGCCTCTCAGCACCGTTTCAGTGCTATTTTTGGACGAGCAACATCACGGCCAATTTGCTTAATCTTTGCTAACACTTAATCATCACCTTAGGTAAAAAGAGAAGGAAGTACTGTTTATGTAGAAACTAGAAATGTTTTTTTTTTCAACAATGATTTTATTTTTTTTTATCATTTTAGTAAGGTTGTTAAGTTTTTTCCTTAAAAATGAGGAAAATATAGATTTTTGTTGTTTTCAAACACATTTTATTATAGTTAACTACCTATACCTATTCTGCTGATAACCTTTAAAAATAATTTGGATTTATTTTTCCTTTTTTGCACGCTGAACATGAGGTTTTTTTTATATGCAGTAACAGACAAAGAAAAATCAAACTGAGTAGAAGTTTAAGTAAGTAGGATGGTTAAATAGTTGAAAGTTAATTAAAGTAATTATAAAGTCCAGTTTGTGTAACAAAGGGTGAACTTTGCAGTTAACAACAGATATCACAGGTACTTCAAAGTATTTTGAATTTGCAAGTAGCCAACATAATCAGATTTGTGAGGTCTTGGCCTAATAGGGATTAGTTGAAAGATTTTACGCACTTGCTGACAGCATGAGGCAGGGTAAAGTCTTTAGAAGGTACATTTACCTCACAGCAGGTGCAGGGCTTCCACCGTCAGACCTCAAGACACACGTTTCAGAAACTGGATCTGTAAAAATTCATCATGCATGTCAATAATAAAAATTGTAATCAGGGAAATCTGCATAATTTTATCCACACTTGGAATGTTGACACAAATATCAATCAGCCTTGTGATCAGTTGAAATTTTGGCCCTTCTTTAAATAGACTATTGGTCTAATTGCCTCATGGGGGTGGGGGGAGATTGCTGTGTCACTGTTCTGCAGTTATTAGGCACAGAGCCAATCCCCTGACTGAGTAAAAGCTGCAAATAATTCCCATTAACATGTGCAGTGTCTTGGAAGGTGGGAACTGGCTGATAGGGGTGGTGACAGGGGTTAACAAAGACCAGTGCAAACAAAACATAGGTGGGTTCTCATCATCAAAGATCAATGCTGAACTTTTTGTTATGATCAGCACACAACATTATTCATTTGTTTAAATTATATAGATAACTGCTTACAATTTCTTGAGTGGTCATGTTACATGTTGATATATTTGGATTAATGGGATTTAAGGTGTAGAGTTTACTATTGCCACATGAATTCAGAAAGACCATCATTGGTTCCTGAAACTCACTAGGTGCAGGTTTAACTTGCAGCTACAGCATTTATCAAACTCTTTAAACAAAATCCAAATAATTAAAACTGGCTTTTCATTACACAAAGTAATGGATGGAAGAGAATTAAAAAGAAACTATGACTTTCCTAGAAAGTGATGGTTACATTTTCAAAGGTTACTATTGTTGTTTTATAACTGTCTTAGCTTAATGAGTGTTTTTAAGGTAAACTACAGTAAACTGAAAACTTAAAATAAACGTAAATAATTTAT
This sequence comes from Millerichthys robustus, assembly GCA_034783495.1. NCBI lineage: Eukaryota > Metazoa > Chordata > Actinopteri > Cyprinodontiformes > Rivulidae > Millerichthys > Millerichthys robustus. The sequence continues at coordinate 5,567,341 of JAVKLF010000064.1, read as the reverse complement.
TGCCATCATATTGCATCTGGACTCCAGCACAAAGGTATTTTTTCACTTTTAAAGTTTATTTGAAAGAGTGCAAATAATAGTGGCAGCAGCAGCAGAATTAGTAGTAGTAGTATTAGTAGCAGTAGTAGTAGTAGTAGTAGTAGTAGTAGTAGTAGTAGTAGTAGTAGTAGTAGTAGTAGGTAGTAGTAGTAGTAGTAGCAGTAAGGCAAAAGGTCAAGTTACAATATATAGCTATTACTATGTTTACTTTTATTGGAATAAAAACAAAGTTTAAAAAATGCCCCCCCTGTTGATAACTGTTAAAAAACGTTCAGTTACTATAACCAAAAATAATAAATAATATTTTGAAGTTGTTTGGCGCCATCTAACGGGAGAATGCTGAATTGCCAAAAAAAAATGGTTATGCTGCTTACGGAAGGAACTCTGTTTGCGCATAAATTTTGTACATTATCAAGGTATTAATGTGAATGACCATTTATTATGGTTATATTTACAGTGGAATTATAAAAGAAAGTACGCTAAAGTGATCATAGGTTCGTCTCGATTAACCTTCCTTGAAGACGCGGGCATCGACTCGTCAGGTCTGCTACACAGCGGATAGTCTGTTGTGCCGTCCCGGGTCCGCCGCCAAGTTGACGCCGCCGCCGCCGCCGCTTTCTCATCAGTGGCGTGGTCTTTTGTCGCCAATTTTCCCATTTCATTTGCACATTATTTTTTCGGTTCCAGTAAATCAGTCAACATGGGCAAAAAGGAGGAAGAGGAGATTATCAGAATCGCGAAGAAGATGGATAAAATGGCGCAGAAGAAAAACGGGGTGAGATGTCTCAGAGGATTGAATGCTGTGTTTGTTAGCCGAGCATGCTAATGCAGCTAACTTCAGCACTAATGGGATGTCAGATTGTTCCGTTCAGGCTAATTTAGCTTCTTTGCAGTTCAGTCGTTAATAACAAACTCTGTGTACTTACCACGGCAACATTTGTCTGTCACTCATAGAAGCATCACTACTTATAAAATTGACTGATATACCATAAACGTTATGCCTAATCTGTTGGGTTTATATAAGTAGCTCTCGTCCACTCAAGTCCTTGTTTACGTTAGCTGAAGTTAGCCAAACACTACTAGCAGCAACAAAACATCATGCAGCACGGGATCACTTTATTTAAAAGTCAGTTTGAGGAAATATACTTGGTCAATTTTAAATGGTATTCTTCATATTTACGTGATGTGGAGATTGTCTTTGACACTACGTAGCCGCCTAGCAATGCATAGCTATGGTGTAACGTAAAAGTTTATGAGGTTCAGTCTGAGATGGGGTGAAAGTTTCTTTTTCTGTTTTTTTTTCTCTTTTCTACTCTGCAGGCTGGGGCTTTGGATTTGTTAAAAGAGTTACGTAATGTTCCTATGACATTGGAACTTCTTCAGGTATCTTTACTTTTTTATTCTGAAGGTTTGCCATGAATACAGCTAGTGTTGAGCTTTGTTGAAATATAGAATCAATGTCTTTCAACAGTCCACCAGAATTGGAATGTCGGTCAATGCTATTCGCAAGCAAAGCACAGATGAAGAGGTGACATCTTTAGCCAAATCGTTGATCAAATCATGGAAAAAGCTTTTGGGTAATTGTAATTTATCAACTATAAACATAAAGATGTGTGTGTAACTAACCTGTAGTATTCTGGTTATTTTATCATATCTACAATAATGCTGCCTTAAGTAAATGTGTTTGCATCTGTTAAATTGACTTTTAAACACATTGTTTACGCTGATTTGACTGTCACGTTTATTACTAGAATGTACTTATTATCTGTACTTGACTGATTTCTAACACCATACTTCAGATGAGCCTGGAGGTGCAGAGAAAGCTTCAGATGAGAAGAGAAAAGACCAAACAATGCCTGTTGTCTCTCCCTCACAAGGAAGTCCTGAGGCAAAAGAAGAGAGGTAATGAGAAAAATTATGTTTGTTTGTTCCTATTTTACCATAACTTGTTAAATGTAATTCTTGTTGTTTCACAGTTGATGTTTGACATTTTTAAAACCCCTGCAGCAGCTCCAGCAGTAATTCCAGCAGCAAAAGCGAATCTTCTGAAGTCACTCCTAACACATTAAACAACACTTTTCCTCGTGCCCCAAGCACCTCTGACTCTATCAGGCTCAAGTGCAGAGAGATGCTGGCCAGTGCTCTGCAGAGTGGAGGTAAACTTACACCACTGCTTATTTATTGAATTGTTTGCTTGCTGTTTATGTTTTCTTTCAGTTTCACTCTCTGATGCATATATATATTTTTTATTTTCAGATGATTATATTGCTATTGGTGCTGATTGTGAGGAGCTCGGAGCACAGATTGAAGAATATATCCTTTAGACTCAATGTTTTTGAAGCAGACATTTGTATGATTTAAGGACATCATAAGTTTTTTTAAGTCTTTTCATCAGTTTTTATTTTAGTTCCAGTAAAATAATGTATTTTTTTATCATAATACTGTTAGTCTGTACCCAATGTTCTAAAGGGCAGCATACATGATTAAATAATTTGTTGCTAAACTGTTACATGGCACTTTTCAAAACTGTATTTTCTTTAACCAACCTTCACTTATCTTCCAAGAGTTTAAGAACACAGACATGAAATACAAGAACCGTGTGCGGAGCCGAATCTCGAATCTGAAGGATGTAAAAAACCCTAACTTAAGGAGGACAGTGCTATGTGGGAGTGTAACTGCAGAGCGGATGGCCAAGATGACTGCAGAGGTATGTTGGTTGTTGATGATGCGTGCTGACACTGATTAGAGTGTTTTTAATCGTCTGTCTTCTCTGTGATGTTAGAAAGTATTATTTAGCAGGGATATTTAAGTGTGTTGATTTAAAGGCTGTCATTGCTGACATTTCTTGTAGGAAATGGCCAGTGATGAGCTGAAGGAAATGAGGAAAAATTTGACCAAAGAAGCTGTCAGGGACCACCAGATGGCCACCACCGGGGGCACTCAGACTGATCTGTTCACCTGTGGCAAGTGCAAGGGGAAGAACTGCACTTACACACAGGTAGATTTAGCACTCTGCAGATGCTCGGGGTTTTTTTGTTTTGTTTTGTTTTTTTGTAAATAAATTAAGTACAGATTTAATTTTGTCAAAACAGTCTGTTAGATGGACTCCAGTTTTTGTGATGTTCAGCCATCAATATAATATTTAAAAATCCATTTATTTATTTTAAATTCATTGTTCTGTAACATGAATTAATGAATGACCGGTGATAAATTATAGTAATACTGAGTTTTAACCAGTTGTGTATTTTTTTGGTTTGCTCATTCATAGGTTCAAACCCGTAGTGCTGATGAGCCCATGACCACATTTGTCTTCTGCCAACAGTGTGGAAATAGATGGAAGGTAAGTTGCAGATTTCATGGAGTCAGTCTTGAAACCCATTAGCTTATAAACATCCATTGGACTTAACTTTGACTATTGAACTCACTTTGTCAGGTTGTTTTTTTACATCAACCATCAATAGTTTGAATGTTGTAATGCTTTAAACACAATTTTATTTACAATGTTTAGAAAAGTATTCACCACTTGGATGTTTTTTTTTTTTTATTGCCATTACGAGTCAACCATGTCCAATATAAATCGGGCTTTCCAAATACTTTTTTGATAATATTTTGTAATGGAGGTCAATGCAGAACATCTCAAAAGGTATCTTGTGACTTCCTTTGACGATAAAATCCAGCTGGTCTTTTTTTCTTTCTTTTTGACAGAAAGCTTTCTCAGACTGCAGAGCAGATCAGCTGGGCAGGAAGTCACAGAATCTGTTCAAATTTAGACAAATCTTTTATCAGTTTGTTGACATAGCCAACATATTAATATGACCAATTGTATAACTATTTTTTTCTAAATATTCAGAACGTTAAAACACTCAAGGTTTTCAGTACCATAAAACTATTAAAATCTGTTGAATCATTTAATTGTTTTTATGCTAACACTAAGAATTTAAAACAAAACATAAAATGAAACAAAATAAGCGAAACCCCTTGATTGTTTTTTAGCTATTATCTAACATTTTGGTCAGTCAGTTACATATGTAATTAATTTATGCTTTTCACCTTGTAGTTCTGCTGAACCTGCTGGTGCCATCCACAGCACTCCGACAAGTAGCAAAATTCCTGGACCAGGTTCTGTCCGTCTGCAACAGATTGGAGCTTTGTCTTTTGTGGTACTTCGTACTCGACATCCCAAACAAAGACACCACTGCAGTTACTGTTTAAATAAATACTTGTTCATAGATGGAGCTTGTTGTCACTAGCCCTAATGGCCTCTTTTAAGATCTTTTACTATTGTTATTAGTTGTTTCTCACTGTCAGATATATCCCATGAATCTTGTCTCATTATCTTTTATCTGCGTTTTTATATGTAGTTTTATGACTTTGGATAATGTTTTGCTTTCCCGGCACAGCTTTGCATTGTTTTATTTAATTTCCCAATAAAATGTAATCCATTTGATTAAAGAGGAGTACGTTTAATTATTTGTCTTTTATGATGCGCCTTCATTCCCCCCCCCCATGTAAATCTTTACCATTGTATTAATGCCTGTAAGGATCTGAGGGGACAAACATTTTGCGTGAGTGCGTGGGAGGACACTTCTGTAATTGGTGGAATATTCATCACATCAAAGTGAATGCTTATGTATGCATAATAATCTGTCTACAGACACGATAATGTCATTGGCTGGATCAGGGAAGCTGCACGATTGTTCCCCCTTTCCTTTTATAATTGCCAGGTGCAACCACTCTGTGCTGATGAGCTGCTGTGCTGCTTTTCTACAGTCCAAACTGAACCCAGACCAGTTATACTAGAAAAAAGGGTGCTTATTTGTTGGATATTCATTGAGTAAAGCCCAGTGAGCAGAAATCCTCTTTAAGTTTCTCAGTCTGATCAAGGTCCAAACACTTTTGTGGCTAACTCATTTGCTAATGTTAGGCTGGTAAATTCTGAAATTGTCAGATATTCTTCAAACAATGTTCTCACCATTGTTTAGGGACTAAAAAACTGTTCACAGTGAGTTTAGTGGTTTCACGAACTGGATATTGTATGTATGAGGTGTTTAACATAACTTGCTTTTTTAATGCATGTAAAAGTCCTGTTGGATCTTGTTTATTAGAAATAACAGCTCTGTTTCATTCTTGGGAGTATCTGACAATAATGATTAAATAAACTTTTCAATGTACTTTCAATAATAGGTTTCTGTTTTAGTTATAGTATCTGATTGAACCTGCTAAATCAACAGTAAAATGGAGTTGACATTTTGTGTGTGTTGTTAGATGCTACAAGATGAAGGCAGTAAAGTTATTTAAAGGAAACAAAAGGTCTTGTTAAAATTAAGAACCACTTACCAGCTTTAGTGCATCTTTAATCAACCCAACTTTAAGGGCAAAAATCCATATTTTTCCTAAAAGATTTTCCATCTGTTTTTACTGAGCAAGTTAGTTCTTTTATAACATCGGTCAAAAATATCCATACCGGTTTAAATCTGGCCAAAATTTTAAAATATATTCTCGTTCAAATAGAAATTTGTGATTTCAGGATAATCATCACCCAGTTGTTTTTTTGTAAGCAATCCTTTCCTCCTAATAAACGAAACAAAATCACAACTTTTTTTTCATATAATCAGATAATAAAATCAGAATAAATGTCATTATTTACCATCAACAAATAACAATGGATTAGGTTCCAAAATTTACAGTAATCTTTTATATTACAGAATTATTTTTTTTATAAACAAATTCACATTTGTTACTTAAATATAAAAAATGACTGACAACTTTTACACAGATCGATTAGTTTAGTTTTATACATAAAACAACATAAAGAATGCCGTAATAATGAAGTCACTCCAAAAAAGTAAAATTATTGTGCTTTATTTTATCTTAATTCAAATGCCCACAAGTCATTTTCTTGGAGTAGCAGGAAAAAAAACTAAACCATTTACTGTAAACATTCACATTATTTGTTTTTAATATATAAATGAATCTTTGAGTAAACCCAGAACAAATTAACACATTTCTTATAGTAAACAGAAGAAGAAACATTAGGCATCACTCCAAACCATTAGCTTAGATTGTGTTTTGAGGTTGACCTGCGCAGTGTGCCTATCGGCTCAAATTGCACGTATTAAGTTAAAGTTAACTCTAAGACAAGTGCCACCGTGATGCACACAAGTTGGCAAGTAGTTCTGATCAACCAGCCCTATCCTCTGATCTGTCTTCAGCAAAAAAATAAAAAGGACGTGCCATTATCACCATCATCTGACAGGAACCGATGTATGCAAGTCGAAGGAATCAAGTCAAAAAGACGTGATAAATTGGCCAATGAGAGGGACGGTTTCCAGTAACCAGGGTCCCTAAAAACCGCTGCTCATGATAAAGATGTCAGAAAGTTGAATGTCAAGGCACTTCCCCATGTGAGGATCTTGTCTTTGAGTGACACGTTTGTGAGGCAACAAAGTAAATAAAAAAAAAATAAAAACTATATACTAAAAGTATTTAACACTTGGCAACTCCAATTTCTGTCAATGGAAATGCTTTCATTACACATATAAGTTATTAAGTTATTACACAGTTTACATGGTAGCTTTGGTGTTTCTGCTAACCTGTCCTGACCCAACTATCAGTTCTGTCCATAGTTATTTGTCTATGCACACCAAATATGCCAGTGTTTAATTAACACTATATATAAATGAATAAAACTCTTATGTAATGCTTTATTACCAGGTCTGTAATTTCTCACTATACTCTCTTACATATGTTCTCAAGAAGGAAAAAAAAGCAAAGCTTTGTAGTTTTGATAAATATTGCTAAAGTAGAACATATAATTGGTGCTTCTTTGCTTAATTGGTTATCTGCTGTCCACAATGAACATTTGAGTGCAAATGGAGAAAAAAAAAAGTGTGGCAGTTTGTAGGATACACCTATGTGATTTCTCCATGAAAGTTACTGGAAAATTGCAGACCCATACAATAAAGTATAATAGATTTAAATATATTTTGTTTTGTTTTGTAATTTAATTCTGAATATAAATACTTCCTCTGGTTCATATACAGTTACTTGAGTTTGGTATGTCACACCAATAAAAAAAAATCTATAAGATTGTGTGGTCACCACAGCGAGTGAACTCCAGCAAAAGATTTGCAAAGGTTTTACTCTGGATGCTCTTCTTGATGCAACCTGGGCTCAAACCCACAGCCCCAAAATTACAAGACAGCAGCATTTGTTACCAAGCTAATAATAGAACCCCATGAGATCTGTTGTATTTAACACTTAAATAGGCAATTAAGACTGATTAATAAAGAGTTCAACTTTTCTTCCAAAACTTCTTTTCGAAACAAGTCGTGTGCCATTATAAGGGCTTCTGTAATTTTACCACACTTAGCAGTATTTTCACTCAGAGATGGGTTCTACATGAACTGGAGTTGCCAAGTCGCTGCCACAGGTGCTGAAGTGTGAGGTTAGGTAACAATCAAAAAGATAAAAACCAAGGTAGATTAAATAGTACCCCACAAAGCTGCCTGCAAGTAGAGCTAACATGTAGCTTTGACATGAGCTTTGATTTTCATACGCAGTAAATAGAACCAGGCGTTTTCACATAAAAGATCCACAATTTCATTTGAACTATTTACAAACTCATAAATATATATATTCTACATTAGGAATCATCCCCACCCCAAAGTAATTATACAAAAAAAATTTAATAAATAACAACAGATAATAAAAAATTCAGAACACAAACAAAATAGATTATTTCTATCAAAAGAAAGAAAAACTTAAACAGAGTTAAAGTGTATTCATATTCCTTTGGAGTGTTTTGCTATGCTGATCTGTAGCAGTACGTGTGATGTCAAGCCCTCGGGAGATTTTGAGACCTGAGTGTCTTCAGTCAGGTGCAGATCACAATAGCTCTGAAATCCCTGGGAGGGGCCGGGCCAGAAGCCGGGCTCATTTAATCCTTGACTGAACATACAAAAAAAAAAAACATTTTCTTTTTTTAAAAGCCAGGTATGGATTAAGGAGAATTACAGAAAGTTAAAAGATCACAGGTCGTCACCACCCTAAGATTCGGGGGACTGCTCTGACAGAGTGTTGAGCAGGTTTTTGTAGGCTGAGGAGTTCAAGTAGCGGGGAAACGAGTCTCTTTGCATTAGTGTGTAGATCTGCAACTGGGCGTCGTCGAACGTGTGCAAGGTGGGCTCTTGCATGTTCCTGTTAATGGCCTCACGCACACGTGAGTCAAGGCTCACCTGAAAGAAGAGAGAATACACCATTATGATGATCAGCAAGCAATAGTTCGAAAGATAGTCAGGAATAGTCTGGTGACTTTTGAAATGATGTTTTGTTAAATAATTCTCAATAGTTAGTACAAATATTGACCAATTTACAGTTTCCATAGACACATGAAAAGTTATATTGATATTTTTATCTAACTCTATATTAATTGAAACAAAAAAGGGAACCTGTCACACCTCTTTAGGTGAGAGAATTGAGATGTAGTCCTCGTAGATGACCCGGGCCTTCTCCTCTACTACGCTTTTATTGGTCTCTTTGCTAAACTCCTCACATGCGAGCCAGAAGAGCATGTTCTCCTCGCTGAACTCGGTGCGAAGAAACTGTCGAAAAGAGTTCCTCCCCGCGGGACAACACATCAACTTATCAAACGACTGCCCCCATGAGCGCACGTCCTCCAGTGTGGGCTTAGGACTGCATAGAAGAAAAGAACACTGGATTTTACAATTTGAAAAATAGAGGAAGTTTGTAAATTCTGAGGCATTTATGTGCAATAATCTGAGCTGACCAGTCTTCACAGTCTGAGGTCCCTTCTTTGATGTCATATGATGCCTTTCGATTCCTATCATCCCGATCTTCATTCCTAAAGGACAAAGAGACAAATAAACTGTAGAAAACCCAAACAACTTTATTTATTTGACTAATATGTATATCTTATGTTGTGTGTAAGCAGCTGATTGCATTTCAGCTTATCTTTTGTTTGTATCACAGTTTATCAAACGTATGAATTTCGAACATTACAGTTATGTTACTGCCTTGTGCAAGTTTAGGCAAGGTGGAAATTCACAGGAGTTCAGCAAATTACGATTTTCTTCCAGACTGTTTTGTCTAATTCATAAAATAAGAGCATCAGCTCAACCGGATGAATTAAAACTGTTGAACATCTTGACAAATTGTCTTGATCACTTGACAACAATATGTGATAAAAAAGATATGCAATCCACAAATGATGGCTAAAGCTGTTTTACGCAAAGAAAAGCCATATGTGAACACCATCCAGAAACACCACTGTTTTCTCTGGGCCAAATCTTATTTGAAACACTGAGGTAAAATGAAAAACTGTTCTGGAGTCAGACGAATCAAAACTTGAAGTTTTCTTTGGCATGGGCTGATTACACATCTGGTAAGGCATCATTAATGCAAATTCAGCAAAAAAGACCAGGACTGTTTAACAGAGTCACACATCAAACAAATATAGGATGACATTCCTCTCCAAAAACTCCAGAAATGGGCCTCCTCTGGTTCTTGACGTTTACAGGTTGTGGTGCGAAGAACAAGGGATGCTTCAGGGTGATGAATGTGGCCCTCTTTAGATTTGTCTTCCTGTTCAAAATTAACTTATTTTTCCCATTTACATTTAATTTTAACTCAAATTCATTTGAATAAAATGAGTATAATTTGCACATGAGTGCATTTTGTTTGTATTTAAATTTTACAAAACCTCCCAGTTTTTTAAAATCAAGGTTGTAATTCACCACATCTCACTGTACACACTAAAAAGTCATCTATTTACACAGATTAAACCCCATGTATGACAACGTTTTATTAAAGTGCATGGCAACTGTGTTGTTATTGCACATGTACAAGAACTCAGTAAAATGAAGTTCGACATCCAGTTTGTACTTGAAAACTGTAAACCACATTAAAAGATGCTGAATCAAAATGTCATCAATGTAAAACCTGATTTTATCCTTTCCTTGTTTTTGTTTGATTCAGATTTGTCAGTTAGACAACAGAGTGACCCCGTCAGCTGGCCAGAGGCCCCTGAGTGGACCAGAGTCCACAGAAACCTCCAAAAATCCTGACTTGAATTAATGGAAGTCAATGGTAAGTCCTCACAAAGATAGCAGTGTGTGTGTGTGTGTGTGTGTGTGTGCGTGCGTGCGTGCGTGCGTGCGTGTGTGTGTGTGTGTGTGTGTGTGTGTG
>JAVKLF010000064.1:5524192-5540208 GCA_034783495.1 Millerichthys robustus | reverse complement strand
CACACACACACACACACACACACACACACACACACACACACACACACACACACACACACACACACACACAAACTCAAGTGTTATTTTTACAAATTCAAACTACCTACTGCTTTGTGTCCCTTTCCTAACATTGACTTTTTCTAGTGACAGAGGTGCTGTCTAACAATCATGTGAGAAAAAGAGAGAGAAAAGAAAGAATAACTCAAGAAGGGCAAAATAAACTTCCAGGACTTGAAGAAATTTCTATATGATGTTGGATGAAACTAAGTAGGAAAAAGTGTTTTACTTCAAAAAGTATATAATACACCTTGCAGTAGTTGTTTTTGTCTTACTAATAGATATTGATTTCTTGTTACTAGCACTTGTGGGTATTTTCTTGGATTAATTTATTGCTCCATTAAACTGTTGTTTCAAGTACTAATTAAATATCTGATTAGTGATGCAGATGTGAACTATTAAAAATATTCAGTACATCTTTTCACCTGTTTATTCTCTGAAGAGCAAAAGGTTGTTTTAATAAAGGGCATTCCTGATGGACATGCTCTTGTTTTCTTTTATGCAAGTCTGAACAGTGTTGTTGTTGTAAACAATTTGTCCACAGTAATCTGATCTATAAATACCTATAGTTTAACCTTAAAACTTAATGGCAGGATGGCAGTTTTAGGAAAAAAACACAAGATGATGAAGTAGGAGCATACTGAATAAAAAAAGTAAAACTTGTATTTTCCCTTAGTAAATCATTTTTTTACAGCCATTAATTTTTTACAGCTGTTTCTGTTTCTAATCTTAGCAAGGCATCAATAATTCCTCATGAAACAACCTTCTCCCTTTTTCTCAGAAGCTGGTAATTGATGTAATGATCTGCCTGCCACTCCTCAGTTTAAGAATGACCATCTAATGACAAGCCTACTACCATGACAGGGCATACACAGACTAATTAAGAAAACCATCCTGAAGGTGGACATAATGTGGCTTCAAATGTGTGACACAGCACTTAACTCAGTCCAAGTGTCACGCTGAGTCTAGCTTGGAGATTTCAGCCTTGATGTTTCCACACACCCTCCCCTTGCAAGGTGGTAATTGGATATCAGAATTTGTTTCTGTTTCATCACAGGGCAGGCAGCATAACCAAGCTAGAGTCGTTTATGAGATATTAATGTGTCCTCAGTAATTTTTTGCTTTAGATGGAAATTGAGCTACAGTCTTAACTAGGCTTGTTTTATAAGCATTTCTGAACAGTCTTGTAAACAACACCTCTTATTATCTCTGTGTGTGCTCAGACTTCAACTCACTTATCTTTTTTATATGTGCCTGGAATTTAAATCAAAGAAGACCTTATCATATGGAGAACCAAGGACAAGGAAGTTAGCAGTTTGCTTTTAGATTATTCTCACGGTAATGCTCTTTCACAAACAATGCAGTAAAACAAAATGGTTATAATTGGTAGGTAAAATCTTTCAATTCCACTGTGGCTACATTTGATGTGTTACAGCAACCAATACAGTATAAAGTATTAATTATTTGAGGCTGTTCCGGAATAGTTTTGATGCATTTCATTAAGGGTGTGTTTTAAATGTCTAGTGTTGGCAGACACACGCACACAGAATACAAGAGGCTTTCTTTAATATGTTAGGCGGCGAGGATCATTGCTAAGCTGGCTGCCTGGGGCCGTGATCTGATGGAGGGAAGTGATCTGAACTACTACTTCAACTGGATCAAAAGTCAACTCAGTTCACAGGTACAAAAAACACAACTTTACTGCAAAAGTTTCAGCTCTAATCTTATGTTTTGGGATTCTTTAAATTTTTTTTAAGCTTATTAGAATTTCAGCATCTACAATACAATATAGTACAGTGTCTATATTTACTGTAAACTGTCTTTTAAAACAAAGTGCTTTTGTCATTATTGATAAACAAGAAAGTAAAAAGTGTTAATGTTACCATTAAAAGTTGCTAAATGTATTTCTGTAAAGGTTAATAGTTTTGAGAAGATTGGCATGTCTAACAATATCTGGAGATTATGTAACTAAAAATACTTTAGCTTTAGTAAAAATGTTGAATCCATTGAAATATATCATGTAACGTGACTGAACATCTAATTTTGTGGCAGTATGTATTCAATGTACAGTTTTAAGTCCCTTCTTTCTAAATTGCACACTAGTACTTTACCTGTTAGATTCCTAATTCCTCCCTTTCATTAAAACTTTAAATGTATTCATTCATCTAAAGACATTAATCATTTAATTAGTCACAAATATTCAGAATTTCTATCTATTCATTTTTTAATCTTAATTTTTTTTCTCTGTTTCAAATTCAAAATAAAATCTTTCTCGAAACTAATTTGATGAATTTATTTATCCTGGTTTTCATCAGACTTGCCAGATGTTTAGACAGAGTAATAACTACTTTTTAAATGCTGGTTTCTCTTTGGAAGGCTTATTGCACTAAAGATTTGGTGGTAAAGCAAACGGTTATTGATTTCTCAGTTAAATGAATCTCATGAAACAAAGTTGTTTTCAGTTCTGATATTAACATTTTTAAAGCCTCATTGTGTAAACCTGTCAAACCTTTGCAAGTTATTTACCCAAACTCCTTTATAGAAATTGGACTTTAATGATTATTTTCTCTCCTTGACACATCCAGGAAAGGAATCAGTGTGAATCTGCTGTTCCTGAATTTCATCTGTGGTCAAAGCACATTCTGTGTGTTTCTCTGTCGTTGTGACTCAGCTCAAAGTGATGGATTGCACTTATTTTGTTTATCTTTTGTTAGAATCTACATGGTACAGAAACAGGAGCAGGAACTATTTCCCCCAGTGAAGTGAGTATGAGTGAAGTGACTTCGACCCCCTAAGGACAAAAAAGAAATAGAAAACAGCAGGGTTTGTGAAGCAGGCGTTTGCCAGTAGTTTCTGGAGTCTCCAGTCGTTTCGCACTCATCCCCTTGTTGCACTCCAGTTTTTCATTAGTAATCCCAGATAGTTGGTGACACGAGTCTGTCGACACGAGCACTTTCAGAAAGAACTCTCCATTTAGACAGCATGGTGTTTGCTGCCACGAGTTGATCTTAAATGTACAGGTGGAAAATGCATGCTGGAAGCCAATTTCCCCTAATGCTAAAGGCGCATGACAAACCGCTTTCTTTGAACATTAGACTAACAAGAGAAAATTGAAATAGCATTTGCACCGCAGCAGCAGCATCCCACCATCTTGAATCTCATACTTTTCCAAGCATACCCTAGTTATTCTGAGAAGTGTGCTCAGAAATGGTGTTCATGAAAGCTATCTAATGACCTATCATTTCGTTTCCTCTGCATTTTCAACCAGGGAACGTCTGCCCCTCTGCTCTTCTGTCTTCATTGCTGCCTGAATCTCTTGCTGGAGTTTTGATTTTGTTCAGTCTTTCCTAAATAACAGATTAATGTGATCTATTTTTCCCCTCTCAGCTTCCTGCTCTTTAATCTCACTTTACATTCTGCTCAGGTGTAATTGGACTCCTCCCCTGCTGTTGTATTGTACTGTTTTGTGATCTGGCATGTATTGTATACATATGACTGACTGCATGAGCACTGCCTCAGGTTTGTTACGTGGTGGTAATGCAAAGTTTAGACTGTTCTTCTTTTGCGTGTCCTCTCTTTTTCCACTACTTGATGTTTTGAAATGCTTAAAAAAATACTCCAGTGAAAAAGTTTAAAGTCAGAGTAACTGGACTTCTATTCTGCAGCTTAAAATGTTTCACTTACCATCCAAATAGCTTTTTTTCTGAACAATGCAGCAAAATATCTTTAAGCTGAATAGAAGATCAGTTGCATGGATTCTAAGCCTTTAGGATTAACCATGTCCTGGCTAACCGAGAGTCTCCACCAGCCCATTTAAAGGACCTAACTTTCTAACTTTTTTTGCCCTTGGATTGGATCTGCTTCTGTTTTTTTCAGAGCTCCCAATATGTCCAGTGTGTGGCTGGGTGTCTTCAACTGATGCTGAGGGTCAATGAATATAGGTTTGCCTGGGTGGAGGCTGACGGAGTCAATTGGTGAGTGAGGATTTCTTTTGTTTAAAGCTGCTGCAGGTTTCCACAGTCTAGAAAAATGACACATAAAGGTGACCAAGAGTTTTTCTGTTTGTAGGAGTCGAATACTGAATCTACAGCTTTTTTATTTAACTAAGCTGTATCTGCACTGTGTAACAGCCATCAGGCTGACTTTTGACAGCCTGATGGCATACTGTGAAGAAGTACTCTGACAGACTAAGTCAGCTGACATTAACCCATTCATCGCTAGACGACAACTGATTCCTGTGTTGGCTTTTGTGTAATCTAATATTAGTTTATTACTTTGCAGCATGGATGGAATGCGGACAGATTTTGCTTTCAATTTGATGTTTACTAGGTGTTGTGTTTTAAAATAAACATTATTCTTCTTACGGTAAAAATTAAAACTTACAAATGACAGTTATACTTGCTGGATATGTTTTGGAGACATATTTCTTAAAGTAAAATGCAATTTAGGCTTTGTGAGCGTAAAAAGCAACAGGAGGCTTTAAATTCCTGATTCTGTCAAAATTACATTCAGTTGGAATGGTTAACCCCCCGATTTACACTGCATCCGTCTCCGGTCCGCTCAGCTGCATACTTCTCCGCCCTCCTAATTTACACTGCGTCCGTCTCCACTCCGCTGCGGTCCGGTACGAAGCTAGGAGGGTGCTCCAAAGAGCATGCTCAGAAGCTGCCAGTCATATAAAATCACGTGGTTTTCTACTTCCGTGATTAATTTTTCCTCATTCATTGTTCCTCACTGTGTTTAGAAAGCTGCAAGTTTTGCCTGAGCGACAGGACATGACCATCACCCGGAGACAATTAGTTTTAAGAATAAAATGTTTGTGAGCGTCAGAGAAACTGTAAAATATAGATGGATGTTTAGAAATGCATATTAGGGTTTCGTTTGTAACAACCATATATTAAGACGGCAGCAATATAACAATTTAACTTGTGTTTTAATAATATAGAGAGGTCTTGAAGAAATTTGGGTCTGTTTTTAGGGAGTTATATTGAAAATCAGGAAGCTGTGATGGTTCAGTTTCGTTGGAGGGACGTGATTTCTGAATACTGCAGCTTTGTGCTGCCGTCCGGCAGAAATAGAATCGAGTGGAATTTTGCCAGATGGGTCATCTGCTTGCTGCAGCCGTGTAGACGCAGTGTAAATGCTCTCATTGATTATAATGGGTGCGTATTTACTGCGGAGGCCAGACCTGAGCTGACTGGAGCAGAGCGAGGACAGATGTAGTGTAAATTGGGAGTAATGATTATCACATATTTGACATGGCTCCACTCTTTGTTCTTAAAATTGGATTGTAAAACCACTGCAGAACCTTTGAAATAATTATTGGACTTCTGTATGGTTCACATCTCTGCACTTAACAGCCAATTATGTTTGTCTAGTTGTCGGCTTCAGTACTTTACCCTGCATTTTAAGCAACTCATCCATTATCTAAAAACTGCCTGAATGTTTCAATCTCAGTTATAATCAAAAATAAAGGGGGCGTACCCATGGAGATACACAGCTGTGAAAGATCCTCTGAGTAAACAGTGTAGAGTAAAAATCCTTGTGTGTTCTTTTGGTTGAAAACTGAAATCATACGCAGAGAACCAGTTCTGTATTCTTTTAAAACTTCATTGCATCTCAAGACACCATATCTCTCCTCCCCGGCCAGTGCTGTGGTTCCAGAGTCCTAATCCTCTCTCAATGTCATGTACACATGCTCATAGACAGCCTAAAGTCTCTAACACGTCAGCATTGATGACGCTATAACGAGGAAGTACATCCTGTTTAAGTGTTTATTTGAAGCTTAGTGAAAATATCTAACAACAGGCATTAGTTGTGTCCTCTTCTCATCACTTTGCTCTTATTTTGCTCATTTTAATTTTTACTTACCTTTAATTTTTTTCCACTTTTTCAGTATTACAGCAGTGTTGAGCAACAAGTGTGGCTTCCAGCTCCAGTACCAGATGATCTTCTGTATATGGCTGCTGGCCTTCAGTCCTCAGCTCTGTGAACAGTTGAGACGCTACAACGTGGTGCCAGCCCTGTCCGACATCCTTCAGGAGTCGGTCAAGGAGAAGGTCACTCGAATCATTCTGGCTGCCTTCAGGGTTAGTAGAGACATTTTTCTATCAAATTTGTTTGTCTTTTTAATACTTCTTTTCATTAAAAAAGATTTGAGCGCAGAACAATTTGCATATATTTATTCTGTATATTAGATAAAACCTAGTGCAGTTTCAATTGTCTTTACCAATTTTCTTTATTCCAGCTGTTCTGTTTATGATTTCCTACCTTCCTAACTTTTTGTTCAGTTGGATAGTAAGAACAGAATCCATAGTAAATATTGGTCTGACGTTTATTCTGTGCTCTGCTCAGAATCCTGGCTCTATGTCAGGTGATTCCCAACTTGGGTGGCCCTGGGGGGATGAGGGGATTAGGGGTTCATTAACCATGTCTGCTCAGAGGCTACGAAAATATCAATTTATTGTTTTATTAAAAAATTCACCAAAACAAGTTCTTTTGAATAATTAAAACTCTGTGTAACGCAATTAGATTTTAGTTTGTGTACATTTTTCCAACGCCTGTATTTGAATTTTTGCATCTAACCATGTGTTTTGCTTTTTTGTATAAGAAGAGGAAACAACCCCATAAACAAAACTTAACATGGTTTATGAATATGCTGTCCTCTCAGCTTCCTGCTGTGATTACTTAGAAAATCTGATAAATGTTTAATGGTGTCCTAATACCTGCGTCCTGGGCTCTGGTTTGCTGTTTTGTATTATGCTTGGTAATGAAATCCCTGTCATTATGTGTTAACCAAATTGAATCAGCGTGAAAGGCCTTGTGTATCTTTGCATGCAAAGGTGCTTTCTAACTATAAGAAGTTGGTGAGGCTGACAGGCTGCCACTGCACATCTAGAGCTTCAGAAAATGCACATACAATCTGTTATATCATTTTCAGTCTTAGAAAACAGTGCAGCTTATAGGACGATTATGAAAATATCATCACTTTGAGTGCTGCATACATACATTTATAAAAATGTCCTCTGCTTTAAACTCACACCATTGGTCCAACAAACACTGTGACTATCTGTAAGTGACCTGACTATCCTGTGAACCAATCATATTGATTACCATACAAAATATATTCATCTTGAGTCAGTGAATTATGGGCTTGAGCAAATATGGATTTTTAAATGAAAGCTTCAATGATAGGCTGGATTTTTTCAACCCAGCAACATCAGTTCCTCAACGTCTTTGCTTCAAGTACAATGGTGAGATAAATGGCATTGATTACATGTTTGAAACATGAGGCCAGAATAAGCTCATTTCAAACCCAATTTATATATATTTCCTTCCTTTTTTGTTACAGATTTAAGGCCTCTCTTTTCAGGATTTGCCACCATTTCTGTCATTGAGACTTTTTTTCCTGTCAATGTGTTAAGCTTTCTTTGAAAACGAAAAGCAAGTTCTTGAAAACAGAAGGTACTTCATTACATTTTCCCCAGTGAGTGTGAGCACACAGAGCATTTTCATCTTACCTCCCATGACCTCTAAAGTTTTCACATCAATCATTTTGTAAAGGTCTCTATTCTTAATTAATTCAAAAAGTTCTAAATCCCTCCTTTTTTGAGTTTGACTGCTTGGTATTGCTAATTAAACGCAATGGAGAGTAGCAAGAGGAGAAGTGTGTCTTGCCATTTCCCTTGAGTCATTTAACTTGGTGTATTTTACATTGTGTTTTTGACAGAAGACAGCTGTTCAATAAGAATTTGAGGATTGTTTTGTTGAGATCTAAGAGGTCTTGACGTGCCACTGTAAATTTGAAGCACGTTAGGATTTTTACATGTACAGTGAATCCTCGTTGTAACACGCTTCACTTTTTGTAGCCTTTTGCGATAAACGAGGGTTCACTGTAAATGTTTTTTCTTTTGTAAAACTTATATTTACCATATAATCAGTATTATTCTGTATTTCTTTGTTTCCCCAAATGTCCTCATTATGCAAATGATTCTCCTTACCTCATGGGACTAGAAAGTGATGTAAATTATCCACACCATCTGCACGTCCTTGAACGCATCCTCAAATGCAGCAATGCAGAGAAGGTGTTATTTTCTCTCCAGCAAAACTCTGATGCTAAAAGTTTGATCATTTTAAATTGCAGTTATTATTTCTTAAATTTGCATTCATTGGTTTTTCTGAAAAGCATACTCAGCTTTGCTTCAACCATAAGAAATTCCCAGTAACCTTATTCTTTATGTAGTAAGCATGATTTTCAGTTGATATGACTTGTTTTCACAAAGTCTAACAGCTAAAACCACTTTTTTTTGTTGACTAAAAATGTTTCAACTATTGTGTTTTATGCCATCATATCCTCAGGTTAACGTTTTGAAGAGTTGACCAGAGATTTTTTGCTCTAAAACCAACTTTTATAAGCTTTGAACTTGGTTTCTCTTCTTTCTCCTCTACACCAAAACACCAGGAACTGATATTTTGTTTAAAACAAGTCTACTGTAGTTTTTACTTTGAGCAGAAATTTTCATAAATGTAACATTTGGGAAAAAAATTGATGGATTCAAAATGCATACAGTATTACTGTCTGTTTAGATGTGGGGCTGTGGTAGCTCGACTGTGATTTTTATTTTAGGTTTTTACTAAGGTGTTATTTTTTGACCCAAGCAATCTCATGTCAGTTATTTTTAAACTTGCTTGCAGAATCTGCTGGAGAAGTCTGCAGAAAGAGAGACTCGCCAGGAATACGCTCTTGCCATGATTCAGTGCAAGGTACTGAAGCAGCTGGAAAATCTTGAGCAGCAGAAGTACGATGATGAGGACATCACTGATGACATTAAGTTCCTGCTGGAAAGGCTGGGCGAGAGTGTCCAGGATCTCAGGTATTTCTTGGGAACTGTGTCATGAAAAACATGCAATCATTGTTTATTTTTAGTAGTAACTTCTTCCACAGATGGACTTATTCAAAGAGTCATCTATAATTATATTTACATGCTTATTAGAGTTGAGGATATTACACAATATCTTTGATGAGGTGCTTTAGAGACTGAATACTGCATTGATTACTTGCAAAGATTTAAGTATTAAACCTTTCATTGTGCTCCTCATGTCACAGGTTTTCACACCACATGAGATTAAATGAAAGTAGCTTTTGTGTTTTGCAGTGTATGAATAAAATCTGTAATACTTTGTCCTTCTGTCTATTAACAAACATTCGACTTTTTATTTTTATTTTGAAGCTCATTTGATGAGTACAGCTCTGAGCTCAAATCTGGCCGCCTGGAATGGAGTCCTGTACACAAGTCAGAGAAGTTCTGGCGTGAAAATGCTGTTCGCCTGAATGAGAAGAACTATGAACTCCTCAAGTAAGATGAAAGCTGTTTTTTATCCATCCATTGTCTGTTACCCGCTTCTTCCTTTCAGGGTCACGGGGGTCACTGGTGCCCTGTCCAGGGCGGGGTACACCCTGGACAGGTCGCAAGTCCATCACAGGGACACAGAGAGACAAACAACCATTCACTCTCTCACTCACACCTAGGGACAGTTTAGAGTTACCAATTAGCCTAACAGTCAGAGGAAATCGGAGTACCCGGAGAAAACCCATTCAAGCACAGAGAGAACATGCAAACTCTACCCAGAAATGTCCCCGGCCGGGATTCGATCCAGCGACCTTCTTGCTGGGAGGCAACAGCTCTACCAACTGATCCACCGTGCCACCCAGGTGTTTTCTAGTGACTCAAAAACTTGATTTATATTACCTTGACGCTGGACAAAAGAACAATGCTGCTGCAAGAGCTGATTGTTCAGCTACTGAAGGACACAAAATAAACCTCACTGCAGTTTGTATATTGAATTTGGAATTTTTCAATGCAAAATTTCTTCAAAGAAATGATAAGGGCTTTGACACCTTAGCTGTTACCAGAAGCTACAGTTTTTCATTTTAATTAGTTAAAACGCATACACTAAATAATTCCACTTTTTCTAGCACCTGTTTGAATACAGACTTGAGTTTTCACATTTTATGTCTAAAAATCTGTTTCAAACCTTACTGAACTATCTAAATTGTTCTTCTACTGTGACATTTGGTTTGTTCTAGACTAGCAATGTATCAGACTACAACTGTAACAAACCTACTGTCTGTTAAAACAGTGGTGGGTTAGTATTGGAAAGGCAAAAAAGAAAGCTTTTTTTCTTTGTTTACGTTCTTTCAGCGTTCTGTTGACTGAGCTTTGTGGTTTTGAGTTCCAGTTTCAGTTTTCACCTACTGTTTATATTCAGATTGTGAAATTGAACTCTTCATGCGGTTTTGTGTTACATTTACAGCTATTCTTTGGTCAAGTAATGGCAAAAGCTTGACAATATTCCTTTAAGCACTTAGAGCCGAAGTTATTTCTTCATCTAAATGAAAGCAACTTGATTAGTTATGCTGACATTTTAATTCACACTGCTAATTTTTTACCTATTTTTTTCTTGAGTTTTGCTGTAGTTTTATTTTAATTTAAACATCCTACAAAATACAATATTTAATTTCCTCAAGTTTTTTTCAGTTTAAAAGTATCAATAATAATGAGGGATGAAGTCTTTGCCTATAAGAAGGCCACAAGACACTTTCATTTAAATGTGACCTTTTTTGTGTCGCTTCATAATAGGATTTTGACGAGGCTGTTGGAAGTTTCCGATGATCCTCAGGTTATTGCAGTGGCAGCTCACGATATTGGAGAATATGTGCGACATTATCCACGGGGTAAACGGTAAGGAAGAAGTATTTCTTTAAAACTCACTATCAACATTTAGAAAGAAGCAGCAAAACCCCTGAGATTTGCGTCTGTTATGGCTATAATAGATTGTAATAAACGGCAATATGCACTGAAATTAGCCTGTAAAATACAGTAAAATTAGTTCATTTGGATTCGCATTTATTTTGAAATGATATACAACAGCATATTTTATACTATGCAAATTTTTTCTCACGTACATATGCATATTTAATGTCCTCGCATAATTTGCACAGTCATTTGCAAGTTTGTATACCTCATACTAATAACAAATGCGTGTAATGTTTTGTTTTTGTGTGTTTATTTTGTTGTGAACCGCCTGTACCAAGTCACTGGGTCAAAATCGTCAACTTGACAACAAACCTGATTCTGAGACTTGTGTAGTTTGAAAACTCATTTGCTTGAGTTACACTTAGTTCCTTAAAGACTCCAACAAAAATAGATGCGTAGTCCTTAAGCACACGCAGGTGTTCTCATGGCAACGCTGATCACATGAGAACACGTGTGAATTATTAGCATGGATTAAGTGGAGGCCTGTTTGCTTTGCCACACATTGAAGTAGAGGGTGAAAGATGTGGTGTGCTTTTCATTCTGAAGAGTAAAAAGCAAATAGTATGTGCCTGTTTTCAATAGCGTTCTGACATTTTTCGAGATTAACTTGATAAATACAATTTTATTTAAGTGTGTATTATTTTGTGATCTGCTTGTTGAAGGGTGCCACGTATTTGGTTTACTAATTCAGACATTTTTGCGAAGGTTATTGTTGGCTGATTGTAAATGACACCAGAGGGAGTGTTTATTTCTGTTAGTGAAGGTGCAACACAAGGACATCCATCCATCCATCATCTGTTACCCGCTTCTTCCTTCCATAGTCACGGGGCTCACTGGTGCCCATATCCAGCAGTCACAGTGCGAGGGGCGGGGCTAACTTGGACAGGTCTCCAGTCCATCACAGGGACACATAGAGACAAACGAGACAAACAACCAGTCACTCTTTCACTCACACCTAGGGACAATTTAGAGTTACCAATTAGCC
The DNA here is from genome assembly GCA_034783495.1 of Millerichthys robustus. Lineage (NCBI taxonomy): Eukaryota > Metazoa > Chordata > Actinopteri > Cyprinodontiformes > Rivulidae > Millerichthys > Millerichthys robustus. Next base: position 5,528,349 of record JAVKLF010000064.1, on the reverse strand, counting down.
TAACAGTCATGTTTTGCGTCTGTGGGAGGAAACCGGAGTAAGCACAGAGAAAACACGCAAACTCTACCCAGAAATGTCCCCGGCCGGGATTCAATCTGGCAACCTTCTTGCAGGGAGGCAACAGCTCTACAAACTGATCCACCGTACCACCAAGGGATAACCAGCTAATTAAAAGTAAAGACTAAGGCAGTTCATCAAAATCAACAGAAACGTGTTTAGAATTACTAACATTAATTTGGATTCTATGTTTTTCCAGCAAAACACACAACTTGTTTATTAATGATCACTGGGTCATGTGACCATGAACCTGATTTCCTGTTCAGTTATTTAGATTTTACTTTTTTGCCAGTATAAAAAAAGACATTTTTTTTAAGTTGATGTGTTAATGTTAGCACACTACACTGTTTAAATAAAAGTAAACATCTACGTTTGTTTAAGGTTAGACTATACAAAGAAGTGAGTGAATATTAGTTGTGTTAACAGTTGCCCTGCAGTCCTAAAATGGTCATTAGACATTTTAGGGAAGTGAGCCAGCCATCCCACTTATAAAATATCTGCCGGAGGTGTATAGTGGGTACAGTTTTCAGACAATTTATTTCACCAGCTAAGCTTTTAAAAGTTGCTGTTTTCAGTTACTCTCTGTCGATCCGTATGGTGTCATTTTCACTCACTCAGCATTATTTTTCATTTCATTTAATAAATCTGGTTGTGATATTAATAAAAAAACAGTCATCAACACTCCTTAGTTGATATTGTTGATGTGCTGTAAAGAAGGCAGTCGTTTCTATGCTTACGTTTTAACTTCTGCAGGCTGCTTTAGACAAATTTTACTGTATATTTTCCTCTTCTTCACATTTCCTGCTGCGAGAGTGTATCCAGGAGATAATATCTCATTATGAAGTGCTTGAGTGAACAGCAGCTACACAGTAACATTCCCAGTGTTAATAAATGAAAACAATGCATTTGTCCTTGTCATCTGTCATGTTTCATCTTACATCTTTGTCTTCTTAATAAGATTTTCCTCAGTGTTTTGTATTCCACTTTGAAATTGACAGATTTATTTCTTTTGTTTTACACCATATAGATCTATTAACACGTATTCGATTGCACCTCCCTTTTCCAGCCTTGATGTATTAATTAGACACCTGTAGAATCACTTATCCAAAGCTGCTATGTAACAGCACAAGTGCATTTTTTTCCTTACAGTGCTGTATTTTGTTCCTATCTAGACCTGTTACTTTGTGACAAGCATTATGCAGCTGTGTTTTCCTTTTCAGGGCGTCATGTCCTTTCACAAGGCCAGCGACCCATAATAAGATACACAGAAAATTTCTGTTAGACTGGATTAGATTACATGATAGATCCCTGAGTGCCCTAAAACATGAAAAATAGCATTTGTGTTCTGTCTATAAAGGCTCTCTCCCATTATCTCCCATCTCAGGGTGATTGAGCAGCTGGGTGGAAAACAGCTGGTGATGAATCATATGCATCATGAAGACCAGCTCGTTCGCTACAATGCCCTGTTGGCTGTGCAGAAGCTGATGGTCCACAACTGGTATGAACAAACCTATGGCATCATTGGTGGTGGTGACGTTTTACTGTAGATATAAATCTCACTTTTTGTCCTTAGTGTTATCTAAACCAGGCTTTCTGATGTAGAAGTGACAGTAGCATCAATCTGCATACAAATGACTGAAACCCCAGATCAACTTTATGCATATTTTCATTCCTTCTTGCTGATTAGACATCTGCTTAGGTTGAAGGCCAGAGATGCATTTGAAATTATGTAGGTCAAGTAATAATCTGTACTGCTGAGAATACTGAGAAGAAGAAGATTAGTTTGCTTTGCAGGCCAAATGAATCAGCAGATATCTTGGTCTCAGCCTTCTGCTGACAAATATCTCAGTTTCGATCACCTGTCTAAATTTGTCACCCTCTGTGTTTTGAACTCTGAGTGATATATTTCACTTCTCAAGCCACCCCTCTTTATATATTTTCACTCGCTGAGTACTGGAGTGCTCAGAAGCGCTAGAAAATAAACAAGAAACAAATGGAAATGTGTTTTGTGTGTGTCCATTATCTAAAATACGTACCGAGTTTCCTGAGCCACTCTGTGTAACCTATTCATCTAAGTAATGTCCCTATAAACAGTGGAATCACAGAAGTGGGGACAGAAATTTGTAAGCAGGGGCAAAAAAAGGTTTTCTTTTTTGGTTTTGGTGACAAGAAGAAAGAGAAACGGATCTTTAATATTAGGGCATTGATACAAAAATGAGTGTTTTTCTAATTCATATTACTTCACTTCCGACAGAAAGAAACTAGATACGCTTTATAGAAATGATATTCAAATACAAAAACAATTTAAAAATAAACAGCTAAATTTGTGTTCGATTTCTGCCTTAGATAAATTATGTGAGCACACATATCAACCCAAGTAAGTTTGACTTTTGTTTTTGTCTCATTGATTTTACAGAGCAGTGATGACATTTTTAAAAGGCTGTTATGATAGAATTTAGAAGAATGTATAAAAAGTGTTTAAAAAGCTGGAATTAAAGTTGAATATGGACTTTGTTTTGATAGCTCATGTAAAATTCAGTACATATCTTCAAACCGTGGCACAGTTAATTACATTGAATATGAAAATGGACATTTCATCGGCTTGTTTCCTATCTGTATGAAAGCAGCCTGCCTGCTCCTTATGAGGCATTGCTCACCCACGCCTTCCTCTTGTGATCGCAGATTCGAGGAGGTGACACAATGTGCTGACGCAGTAATACAGTGATTTCTGTTTTCTTGTTTTGGATTTGAAGGCGGGAACAATGACAACAAAGCAAAATCATTCATGCACATACTCTTATTTTTGAGGAGACTGCTTTTCCTTTGTTTTGTTTGTATTTCTAAGGGCTCGTACTGTGATGGAGGGGGGAGTGGGTCATATCTCAAGGTTGTGTTGTCACATCGAATTATCTGCTGCCTACACTGATTGGCTGTATGGAAACAGGAAGGTGTGAATGCCTCTTTAAAAAGAGGAAATGTCTTCAGTCGTTTTTAATGACGGGGTTTCGTTCACCCACAGAGTCAAGTTATTGTCTAAGCAGCTCACCTCAGCTGCTGTCACCTTGAGCCGATCGCCTTGTTGCTTCCACGAGGACTTCTTCTTGTCCTCACTTATCGAAGGCTCCTGCTGCCATGACAACAGCGTAGATGAATATGTGCACGGTTATCTCCGTGCTCTTTGGACTGCTTTGAAAAGTTGTTGTTGTTGTCTTTTAAAGTTCGTCCAGATCTAAAAAGAATGTCATTTTGGGATATCAGCGATGTATTGAAGTTTAGCTGTTGAAGCTCTGGAGCTATTGACAAAATCTCCATCCTTGTCCGTTCTTGTTCTTGTCTCTTTTCAAAGCTTTAAAGTTGACCTTTTCTGTGGTACATAGTTGGTTGCATTTAACACAGAGGCAGTAAGTGGGGGGAAAATGTCGACAATTCTTTTTCTCCTTTGTTCAGATATTTGAAGGGCCACATGCTCTGAGGTTATTTTTTACTTTTCTATTTAGATAAGGAGATGAAGATGATGTTCAGAATAGATTATATTAAATGCTACATAGGTGGTGTATTATATTTTTGTCTTTATTTAAATTGTATCAGATTTTTGAAGCTATTTTTGTTCTATCTCTTCTAATCTTATGCTTAAAAATGCACACGGCATGCATAACATTACTTGTTGAAGAGAAGACTTAATTGCACACAATAATTTTTGTACAACAAAGAAAATTTGAATTCCCTTCCCTGCAGTTGGAAGTAATGGCTTTAATACGAGTCTTGTCTCACAGGCCTTGTAAATGGATCAGTGAAGAAGGTATACGCGATCTGAGTGACAGATTTCATTCCTTTATCACGCTCTGAAAGATCTTAAAGAAATGTAACACCCACAAGTTATTTTGCTACATCTGCACAAACACTGACCAGAAATCACCTTGACTGCAAACAATAACTGCAAGATCATTTTTAGATCCCATTTATTTGCAGCTGCCATTAATAACTCGGAGTATTCAGAGCCAACATCACCTTCTTGATTTATTTATTTATTTGTGTGTGTGTGTGTGTGTGTGTGTGTGTGTGTGTGTGTGTGTGTGTGTGTGTGTGTGTGTGTGTGTGTG
>JAVKLF010000064.1:5479264-5499763 GCA_034783495.1 Millerichthys robustus | reverse complement strand
GCTGCCTCGTCAGCATTTTTGTTTTGTTATTAATAAATCATGTTTTTTCACCCCACAACCTGCATCTCTGTGCCTGCCCCTCCGGACTTTAAAACATTTAACAAATCATTTTATGACAATTTGTGCATTTACAGTAACTACTGTATTTCTTACTTTTGTGCAGCCAGTAACTCATATAAAATGAAAAATGTCTTTATTTTTTCTAAAGCCTTTAGATATTTGGTTTTAATTTAGATTAACAATTATATTTGCGTATGACTTGAACGTCACTAATCAGAAATAATGGGTACAGTTTAGTCAAGACTTTTTTTTAAGTGGCCGTTTAATACATTTAAAAATAAAATGCACAAACTTTTGTCTCCATTTTTTTCAATACTAATAACAACCATTAATTGTTAATATTACATGAGGAAATTTAGACATAATGATGTTGAGCAGTAAGACAGTTTAGAATCATTTCTACATTTAAGTAAAATTGCTTGGTAAATAAACTCATATTTTAAAGCAGATTAGAGTCATTAAGTTCTGATTGTTCAGCTGCTAACAGCAGCTTCTCGTTCCAGACCACCTGTTTGGATGATTAAAAAGCCCAAATTTTATTGATATGCTTTTCATGGTTCTTAACACCCTGATTGAGTTTCTGTCAGTTAACTGGCACATTTGTGCTCGGTGCTTCTGCATCTGGCATGAAGTCTCATTTCTCTGCACTGACTTTGGGATTTCATTTTGCTGTCACTGTCTCTCTCTGCTATTTATATTCTGTGATCATTTAAACGTTTGCTTCTCCTGAAACACAGGATGGATTTCATTGAAACTCTCGATGCACATCTGCAGCTGAGTAAACGTTGGAGTCAATCTGATTAAACACTGACGTTGCAGCAAGTAAACTTCAGCAAGCACATAAATGGCGAGATTATGTAATCCATTTTACAGGCATGATCTGGTGTGGTAGTAGCTGAAACTGATCTGTAACACATTTTCTGATCTGGTCGTGCAGTCACAAGATCGCAGCTTAAAGGTATATAAGCTGGTAGGTGATGTGCATTCTTTCAACATGTTTGGTTTTTGAGCAAATTCCACAAGGAAATAACAAAAACTTTTTTTTCTGAAGACTGAGTATAACATGAAGCAGATCAGAGGCAATCACAAAGTATTTCTAAAGGGTTTTGTCCAAAAAAATAATCTCCCTGGAAATGTGATTGTGATAAAGCTGCTTTCTCTGGAGAACTGGATGAGAGCCCATCACAGAGAAGTGAAGCCTTCCCTAAGAGCTGCCCTCCTGTAGAGTCTTTCTTTCACCTCTGCATTTCTCGGATCCATATTTTTGTGACCAGCTGGCATTTTTTGAAATCCTCCTGGGAGAGAAGAGGCTTTTTACTGCTGCCTTTGGCTCTAATGGGGCTACAGATGAGCGGGATCCTTCGAGCTTTGAGAGGGGAAATTAAATCAATCAGCTCTTGAGTACACTGATGAAGCTGTCAGGTGCAATTACAAAAAAATTACTGCATTTTTCTCCTGCGTATGTCTCTGAAGGTGCATGTGAATTAGCTCTCACACACAACAGGTTCTGTAGTGGAGTCATGTTCTAATGAAGAATCCTCCGGGTACTCCGGTTTCCTCCCACAGCCCAAAAACATGACTGTTAGGCTAATTGGTAACTCTAAATTATCCCTAGGTGTGAGAGAGTGAATGGTTGTTTGTCTCGTTTGTCTCTATGTGTCCCTGTGATGGACTGGAGACCTGTCCAGGGTGTCCCCTGCCCCTCGCACTGTGACAGCTGGATGTGGGCACCAGTGACCCTGTGACCCTGAAAGGAAGAAGCGGGTAATAGATAATGGATGGATAAATGCCACAGAGGGACTATTACCATGTTTAAAACCCAGCATCTCTGATGGTTTGGGAATATATTAGTATCTATGGCATGGGTGCACATTTGGAGAAGCACCATCAGTTCAGAATGGACAACATACGTTCTCTTCCAGATGGTCTTTTCAGGGAAGGCTTTGAATATTTCAGCAAGACAAGATTTCTTCCAAATTGAGGTTGAAAATTGTGATTTAAACAAGTCATATCTCTTCATTTGTCTGACTCAGTGGTTATTATGTAAAGTATATTTTTTAATTGTTTTGAGAATCAAAACTGAATCTGTCCGGTTGTGAAAATGTTCATGGCTGAAGGTGGTCTGTTTGCTCCTTTGTAGAAATCAGTGAATTCTGCAGCTCTGACTGGTAGCAAGACATTGATGAATGGATTTTTGTCCAAATGCTCTGCTGACTTTGTCTTAAAAGGTGAGTGGTGTTATAGTCCAATGGAGTGTTTTTTTTTTCAATACATCAAGAAGACAAAGCTTCAGTGTCATTGTGGAGGAGGACAAATACAAGAAAGAAGGTTTTAACAACCTGGAAACCCAGACTGAGAATGGTTTTAAAACAGGCTTGTTTCCAAGGTTACAGAAATACAGATATAATATCCAATTTCACCAAAGACCTCCTTCAGTGTCTGAATAACAAACATTGATGCATTTTTTTAACTCACTAATTTTACAAAAACAACTTAATAACACATTCTTCAAATTTGCAGTTGTTAAGATGTGGCCTGGAGATTTATTTGCAGATCCACTAAAAGGTAAATTTAGCATCCTTTAAATTTAGTTTAGAAACGGAAAAAGTAAATACATATATGAAATATGAAACGAATAATAATCTGTTTTTATCACTCACAGTAATAATCAAACATTTGTTACTACTATAATAATCTACACTTATTGTCTGCATCTTTGTAGAGGAGGACCAACAAAGACTGATGATAAATGATATCTGTTGGGACAAAAGGGTTTCTACCCGAGCTGCAGTACCTCCACTCACCACTGGGGTGCAGCATCACATCGAGTGCCTCATTGGTCACGAGCGCTTTCACCAACCAATCAGATTCCTTTGCGTACGAACCGTTGCTTCCGGGTGACTTCAAGGGAAGAATCCGTGTAATTTTATTCATTTTGTGTATTTACATAAAAAAACGTGAGTTTTGAGGTAATAAAACGACTTAAAAATGAACAGAATATTCGGACGCGGGAAGCCCAAAGCGCCTCCTCCGAATCTGTCGGACTGTATCAGCACTGTGAGTAACTGTATCAGTGTTATCTATCACTGCATTTTATGACCTAACGGTGCCATTATTACTCAGCTAACATAGACACAGAAATGTAGACACGGTGGTAATGAATTCTCACGTTATTGTTAATTATCCTCTCTGAAATGCGGGACAAACAGGAGCTGTCCCTTTCATGCTTGTATAAGTGGAAGTGAGTGATGTGTTTGCTATCTTTCGCTTTCACCTCACCTCTAATGTACACACACACTAACATACTTAACACATCAACACAAGTAGATCAATTAAGAACAGGATGCTGTAAATCATTACCTCTAATTGATCTTGTCCTCATTCAGGTGGATGCCAGGGCAGAGTCCATAGAGAAAAAAATAGGCAGACTAGATGCTGAACTTTTGAAGTACAAAGATCAGCTGAAAAAGATGCGAGATGGGCCCTCCAAGGTGAGGATGCATCATGTTAATAATGCTTTAAAGGCTGAAAGGCAGACATGGTGTGTGTCAGTGATTTCTGTTGTTTTCTTTATGCAGAATATGGTGAAACAAAAGGCAATGAGAGTCCTGAAGCAGAAGAGAATGTGAGTAATCCCTGATTAATAAACTGAACCTGACTTGTGCCACTATTTGGTCTCTTTGCTGAGGTTGCTATGAAAATGCTATTGGAAATGTGCAAATTCAACAAGCTCAAAAAGCAGATCTTTAGCTTAAATATTTAAAACAAATTTCATCTATGATCCTAAAGGAATATTTAACACTGTATAACAACATCATGTCTGTATAACAACATAAATTTGTCAGTTAAATTTCTTCATTTCCAACAGTTTTCCATAGCAATCTCAGTGTTTACCCAAAAAACGTGTTAGCTCCTCCTGCTTTACACATTTGTAACAACAACATGGTCTATTGTTTAGGCATTAATAGATAAATATGAGAATTTGACAATCAGAGGGCACTGACAAAGAGAATGTTCTTTTAAATGTTCATGTGCAGCACTTCGTTTGTAAAGTATTTGTACAGCTTTAAAAACTTTAAAACACAATCATCTTATGTCACGACATGCCATGCTCAGAGGACGTTATGAATGACTCTCAGCGACTACAGCATAAAACTTTAGCAAAGACACAAAAACATTATCTGTTCCAAAATTCAACAAACTTTAGTCTGTCATTATACAGTCTATACAACAAGCAGCAAACCAAATCAACTTAAGTTACACAAACAAGCACCAGCTTTACCAAGCCAGCATTGATAGGATTCAAATGCAAACTGAGCTTTAAAAATAATTTTATACTAAATACATTTCTGCTGGGGTTTTTTCTCGTAGGTATGAAGGTCAAAGGGAACAGCTGGTTCAGCAGTCGTTCAACATGGAGCAGGCAAACTACACCATCCAAACCTTAAAGGACACCAAAACTACAGTAAGAGCCACACAGTCTAAAGAAATACACTGAGCAGCTTAGTTACAGTAAGGTGTTAAATAACAATTATTTCAACTATGATTAACTGGATACTCGATTTTACATATTTATCTTATAGAAGTATTTTCTTTGATTTTTATCACCAAATAAATATAACATCAAACTTAGATGTGGGTAAAATCCAGGGTCTAGACACAGCAGATTTTGTTGTTTTTTATATGGTTCAGCAAAACTTTAACAGTAATAGTTTAGGTGGTGTTATGTATGTTGAAAATGAACACGTTGATCACAACAGGTTGTTTTATGAGGCCTTCATGCACTGGAGACATTATTTGAATCTGTTGTCAATTCACTATCAACTGACTGAGCAGCATCTTCTAATGTCATCAAGTTTTTCTGCAGCCTTTTTCTGTATTTTATTATTTCTCCAAGACAAGCATTCATTTTATCATGCTCTCTTTATATGGCTGAATTGTGAAAATGACCTCAAGAAAATATACACTGCTGTGTCCTCACTAATAGCTTCCTCCCTCTTTGATCCCTTTCCCTCAGTTTGTAGTTTAGAAAATAAAATACCCTTCAGAAAATTTTGCTGAGATTGATTTCTGCGTCACAGGTAAGAGAATGAAGGAGAACGGTGGCGATGAAGCACAAATCAGAAAAATTAGTTGAACCTTAACCTTTGCAGAACGATTCTTGAACCCTTATTTCCAACTAGTTTGAGTTACCACAACATATATAGCTTAGAAGTAAACCACCTTATTGAAAATCCTGCCTCGTATGGCAGACAGATCTGTTTTCATGATTATGCTGCCAGTGACTAAAAGCGTGCCTTCTTCTGCCTGTTGTCTGTCTGCAGGTGGATGCCATGAAGACCGGTGCGAAGGAAATGAAAAAAGCCTATAAGGATGTCAAACTTGATCAGATTGACGTACGTTTGTCATTATTATATATTTTTTCAGTTCTTTAGTAAAATTACACATTCTCCAAACATACTGTTCTCTGATTTCAGCCCCCTGCAGATAAATAGATGAACAAAATAAAGGTTTTGTTTGCTTGCTTATTTGTTTTGAGTTACACATACAGGAGAGCACGAATATACTGTATATACAGTATATACTGTATATCTATTCATATATCATTATCTTTTTGTTTTTCTGGCACAGAGTTTGTATACTTTTTTAATACATGTAACTGTTGGGTTAGCAGATAAATCAAGAAGAGTGGGGAACACTCTGAAACAGGTTATCATGAACACAGGCAGGTAAACACACAGCGGGAGAGCTCCACAAACACATTCTAACAACCTGGCCAGGAGTCAAAGTAAGACACAGGAGGCTGAAAACGTTACACACTATTTCAGGTCCCTGTTCAGGCTCAGACAGGTTTTTCTCTAAATGATGTGACTCTGTGCAATTTGGTGGACTTTGTTACTCAATCAGCAGCGAGCTTACAGAACACAAAAGCTCCTTTGTCATTTATTAAGCCTTAATGTGGCCAAACTATTTATACCATAAGCTTAACAGGCGATCAGAGCGAGCAGTGGAGATGGCTGTGGTAGACACTAGGCCCTTATGACTAAAAAAAAGGAAAAACAGACTGTGGAACATCAGTTGTAGAAAGAAACCAAGACAGTTTGTCAACATCAAATTGTCAGATCAACATGAGGTGTATACACAAATATCTGACATGTACCCGATAGTTTCAACGTTAAACTTGTACATATGGACTGGCAGGATTTACAGGACCAGCTGGAGGACATGATGGAAGACGCCAGCGAGGTCCAGGAAGCCCTGAGTCGCAGCTATGGCACTCCAGACATCGATGAGGAGGATTTAGAAGCAGGTATATCCATCTCTTTGTAGTTGTCATAATTTTCCAGGCAGATCCTTTTTCTAAGAGTAACTCAAAATGATTGAAAAAGTGTCAGATTTATAAGTATTGTTGTTGTTTTTTTTTCATCTATGTGATGAAAGAAAAGAATATTCTGCATAATAATTGTGACTGCAGGCCTCGCTGAATATGGACAGTGCGTCAAAACATTACCAGCGAGATCAGATTTTTAACTCCATGTTTTGCGCTGTGTCATTGCAACCGCTTCAGAGCTGGATGCGTTGGGTGATGAGCTGCTGCTGGACGATGACAGCTCATACCTGGATGAAGCTTCGGCTGCCCCGTCGATCCCTGAGGGGATTCCCAGTGACAGCAAGACAAACAAGGTGACGCTCCACAGATCACAGCACTCACTCAAAGTCTCCAACATGCCATTTAAGGCTCGCAGCCGAGAGCCATGTGAATCACAAAAATCTGAGAATCCACTTGTTTATTCTCTTTTTATTTACAAAAAAAATTGAATTAGTCAAAAACCTTTGACTGTTTAAAGATTTAAAGCCTTTTTATGTGTTACAGTCGGTTAACCTAATTGTGTAAATAAGTGACTATAATTGTGTTTTCTATCACAGTATTAAAGAGAGCTCTTTAAATACTAACTAAATGAACATTACTTGTTTGTTTTTCTTTTTCAGGATGGTGTTTTGGTGGATGAGTTCGGCCTGCCGCAGATTCCCGCCACATAAACAAGGAATGCATTTAATTGCTGCATTTCAACTAAAAACACTTTTCTATGTAGAGAGGAACATTTATACTATGCCACCTGCAAACACTACATTTTTCAAGCTGTTTTGGGTTGTGTATTGTTACAGCTACCAAGCTAACATGTGGCCTTGTAATGTACTGAACCACTTTTAAACCACTATTTCCCCTAGTTTTCTGTAAATTATCGCAACCTGTCAGTGATTTTCATCAGTGTTTTTATTAATTTATTTCAGCGTTTGATTCATTTTGTGTGTTATTTTGTTTCAGCCTGTTTGAAATATTTGCAGGGATACATGCAACAAACAAAATAAATGATGTGTTCTAACTTTACTTCATAATTTATTCTTTACTGTCTCAGTTTGCTTTTAGTTGTGGAGTTTTGTTTCCTCCACTTGAGTTGCATGCAATTCTGGCACCTTATTTACATATTACAAGTCAAGTAACAGCCTAAAAAAGTGCGACTCTGGTGGGACTCGAACCCACAACCTTTGAATCACTTCTTCAGATCTTAACTAGAAGTCCAATGCGCTATCCATTGCGCCACAGAGCCAGGCGTGCATCGGTGACGCACTCAGGTGGACACTTTTTTCATGCCTGGCGTCGTGGCAAGAGGTGCGTCTGACGTATTTTTACATTTTATATGTAGTTTATTTAAAGTACCATGATTGTGGATAAAAGCTATATCATTGTAACTACACCTACTCAGAGCTTTGTAACTCTACGCGCCTACCATTATCCTTTTATTTTGAAAAGTACAAGGACTAGAAAAGAGCTGTATCCGGTGTCCACCGGAAAAAGTTATCTGTTCGGTAGCAGTTAGCCGTATAGTTTATTTGTAATTTGGGCTAGGCATTGAAACCTGAAATGTCAGCGCAAACATTAACCGTGACAGTCGCGTACGGTAATAACATTTGCATTTTATGTTAGGTTTTATTAGGGAAGGAGGAATTATACTTTACTACCCGTCGAATAAGGCTTAGAGATGCTAATGTAGCATGTTTAGCAAAACTAACAGAATGACTGATGCTTATCTAAATTGGCCTTGCATGGATTTTAATTAATGAAAGTTTTGCTACTAAACGTATTGTAGTTGAGTTTTATTTACAAATGTCTTTATCCCTGCTTTTGTTGTGTATTGTGTATTTATCTATACACTTAATAAAAGTCTGAGACCTCGTGTCTCATGATTATCTGTTTTAATAAAGGTAAAATATATAACTGGACATTTTTTGTAACCACCATTAGAGAACTGCATATATTGCCTTTCAGGATTTTAAAAATAGAAACACTTTAACAAGTCACTCACTAAAAGATTTTAATAAATGTTTTTGTACCCGTAAATATGCTTCCAATAAATGTTTAGAAATAGTCTAAACTTAAATTTTTCCTATGTTTATATTCATTAACATACTTTTTATACAGTGGTTATCCTAATTACCTAGAAAAACTGGAAGACTAATGTGCATAATAACAATGGTACCCAGTATTTATTCAGGTATCAAAATTTGTTTATACTGACGGTGTTAATGTTTAGAGTAAAATAATGTAAAGATTTGCTGAGAAACCTCTGTCTTGGAAAAAGAAATTGCTTACAAAACATGAAATAGAATGTTTTTACTAGCTCATCATTAAATTGAATTAATAATCATTATACATGGAAGTATTTGCACTAATATATATATTTTTTGTTTCTATATTGCTTCTGCCTTCAGGGTCGACTAAACACAGCATCACACTGACAAGCCAAGATGAGGAAAAAGGACTCACAGTTAAAGACCTGTCAGATGCTCTTTGTCAAGCGACTGGTGTCCCACCTGCTTCACAGAAACTCATCTTTAAAGGTAGACTTTAGTAACGAATAATGGTTAGAACTGAATGTAATGAAAACTGAGAATGCATATTGATTTTAGGAAGAAGTAAATTAACTACTGTGTACCTGTGTGCGACAATAGACTGCCATACTGATAAGTTAGTAAAAAGTCACAGTACATACTGCACTTCCTTTACAAGGCTAACCATTTTGAGATGTGCAGTTGGCTAATGACCATCCTTTATAACTCTATAAATCAGTTCTCACCTCTGCTTTTATTATGTGGTTCTACAGACCTTCAGTAGGAAACAAAAAATAAGTTAGAACACATTAAGGTTGCCAGTAAAATCTTTTAAGTATTTTTGTTTTATCAGTTTTATTTACTGATGTTACCATTGCTCAGTTTGTGGTTGTTTATTTCTGTCTTCACCTGGCTGCAAAGCTAATTTCCCATTGACGATAAAGTAAAGCTGAAAGTTGAATATCTCCTGTTAATATCTGCAACATCTTGCTGGCTTTCTAGGAAAGTCTCTGAAAGATCCAGAGGAGAGCCTTTCCAGCTTTGGAATAAAAAACGGCTGCAAACTCATGATGATTGGAAAGCGGGTAAGTTTATTACATGTGTTTTATGTTAGGTCTGCGTCTGTATATCCTAAAAGATGTTAACAATAGTCTATAAACAGAACAGCCCAGAGGAAGAAGCTGAACTGAAGAAGCTGAAAGACATTGAAAAATCTGTGGAGCAGACAGCTAAAAAATTGGAGAATGTAGACGGGGAGTTAACTGGACTAAAGAATGTAAGGAATCATTTATGGCTTTTTAGTAGTTGACTTGCCATGTTCTCCAACATTTTCGGAGTTTATATTTTGATTCTAAATGTTTCTCCTTAGGGCTTCCTGGCCAAGGACCTCCAGGCAGAAGCATTGAGTAAATTAGACCACAGAGTAAAAATAGCAGCTGAGCAATTCATGAAGATCCTGGAGCAGATAGATGCCTTGGTAATCTGTTTTAGTTTTGTATCTGTATATAAGGTGCATTTTATTCATGTGCTTTTTAATAACAAACTAGTTTTGTTTTAACAGAATGTCCCAGAAAACTTTACTGACTGCAGAACAAAGAAAAAGGGACTTGTAAAAACAGTGCAGGTAAGCCAGTTTTCACATGTTCATGACAACTAAACATTTATACTTTACCTAAAAATTTGGAGAATTAAAATTAAGATATAACTATCCTTTGATCCCCACAGGATTTCCTTGCCCAGTGCGACAGGATCGAGGCTTGTATATCAGACCACCTGTCAAAGATTCAGTCAAAGAACCTGGCTCTGGTAGAAAAATGAAACCTCTCATGTTGTGCATTATACTGTATGTTGCTCTGTGAGCAATGCCAAAGTGGACAGAGAGCTTCAAGTAAGAAGCAGATCCTGGTTTATTTATTGTCTGTGTGATGTGTAGAAGAGAACCTTCATAACAAAGGATTATGTGAAAACGAGACCCAAAAAACAGATTCCCTGAGTGGAAAACAATCTGTGATTAGGACAACTGTAAACTATGTGGATCCCAACAACATAACCACACAAGCTCAATCATATCAGAATTCAATCAATATTCAGCAAAAGTTTCTTCATACCACTACAGTGCACTGTGTGTGGCCTAAATTATATGGACACTCCAACACAACACCGGTGTTTTAAAATCCTAGGCACCTGTTTTCTTTTCCAACTTGTCATTTTTATTTACAATTAAGTTTAAGTTAAGTTCTGCAGGGCTTTGTTCACATTCTATAGTTTGTTGTTCAGTTTCATTCTTCTTATTTTATATGTTGAAAAAGTGAATGATACATATTTTATCGCCTGTGTGAGGAAAAATGACTGTTCATCTGCTGATTTTGCAATTGTTTTATGCCAGATGCTCTTCCTGACAACCTGGGCTCGAGCCTGCAGCTGTAAGATTACAAGACAGGAACCCCGAAGGGTTTGTGTAAACAACTTTGACTAATGTCAAATTTAAATAATGTCCTTTCAATTAAAAAACATCTTTGAGTTATTCACTATCTGTGCCATCATGGAAAGCAATAGTTACAAATTTGTTATAGGGATAAGCTTAGTCCATATATTTTTGGCCACATTCAGTGGATTATTTTGTAGTTAGCAAAAACTAATCATATCTGTTATATGTGATCTGTTTAATGAGCAGTCTTTAAGTCTTTGTTTAAAGTGTGGAGTTGTGTTTCAAACCTTCCCTCAATTAGAAATCACATCCTTTGCTTTGAAATAAACTTCTGGAAAAAATGAGAAGAAAATAGATTTGTTTCAGAACATAATTTAATCTTAAATTTTGAATTTAAAACAACAAAAAAAAAATACTTGATTCAGTCAGAATAAAACAATGTGTCAGTTTATTTCCAGCTTTACTCATGAGGGTCTTTCTCAGACAGACCCTGTAGTGGTGTCTTCACAAGTGTGCAAATTAGCTTCGAAAGGAAAAACAAACAAAAAATTGGAACAGGAAGAGAAACCCATATCCACAGAGCAGCTTAAACAAATGACCTTCAAAAGCTATAAACCACTTTTTCGGCAGCCAAACTACAAGATACAGCTTATTTAAATTAAATCCAAAAATAGTTAAAAGATTACATAGTACGTTAAGAGTGTTGGTCACTAATCGTCCTTGTCCTTTGCGCCGTGTTTTAGAATACGTGTGAATGCTACATAGTTGAAGTTGCCTTTCTTGTCAATCGGCGCCTCCCGGAAAAGCTCGTCCACGTCT
The DNA here is from genome assembly GCA_034783495.1 of Millerichthys robustus. Lineage (NCBI taxonomy): Eukaryota > Metazoa > Chordata > Actinopteri > Cyprinodontiformes > Rivulidae > Millerichthys > Millerichthys robustus. Next base: position 5,488,065 of record JAVKLF010000064.1, on the reverse strand, counting down.
TCATCAGTAAACCGGTCACCCATTGTAGTGAGCAGCTCCCGCAGGTACTCCTCCTGAATCACACCTGTAAAAAAAAATGCTAATTTTTTTAATGCCGTGAAAAGAAACAGATTTGCAAACTGCTGCTTCACATGTATGTAAACAAGAAAAGACAGTTAAAGTAGATTAGAACAAAGAAAAGGCACGACTTGAAGCATAGTGTGCATATTCAGAATGAACTTTTAACTTATCGGTTTCAGTCAGAAACCTCTCCTCACCTGTGCCCTCTTCATCAAAACAGGCAAAAGCATTACGGATCACATCCTCTGGATCGGTGCCGTTCAGCTTCTCTCCGAACATGGTCAGAAACATGGTGAAGTTGATTGGTCCTGGGGCTTCATTCATCATGGCCTCCAGGTACCCATCAGTGGGATTTTTACCTGAGTAGAAAAAATTAGTTACATAACTCAGGCTTTACAGAATATGTCTTTAATGAAAACAAAAGCCAACAAACGAAAAATTAAAAACAAGTCAAACCTAATGAGGCGAGCATGTCATGCAGGTCTTCTTTGTCGATGAATCCATCTCTGTTTTGGTCGATCATATTGAAAGCTTCTTTGAACTCCTGGATTTGAGACTGATCGAACATAGCGAACACATTGGATGTGGCGCGCTGGGGACGCTTCTTGGTGTTCTTCCCCTTGGCCTTTTTACTTGACATGATGCCGTGTTGTAAATCTCTATTCCTGGAATCCAGACAACATTAAGGTTTCGGCTTGAGCAGAGCAACAATAGCTACTTATTTAGTTCTGGTTTAATCTAATTTTATTATGGGTTAACAAATTACAGTGTAACTAGATAGGTAGGTTGACTGAACAATGGCTTCAAAGTTGTTATTCTAGCCTAATGACAACAAAAATTAATGCTAAATAAACGCAAAACATTACCTGTCAGATGCACACATTGCTATAAAAGATCAATTTGTTTACTTATTAATAGCTTTCAGTCATAATGTAATACATCAACAACACATTACCACTCATTGGTTCAATACTGTTTCTTCTCTTGTAATTTTACTTAGTCACACCAGATTTGTAAAACAAAATATGTAAAACAATATAATATGCAGAAAATATGTGTTATAATACTCTAAATTTTGCTAACGGTAATATTTCTGACAACAGGAACTAAACCTTAGTCTTGCGTCCAGTGGTAATAAAACACAAATCCTGTTTATATTTGTGCTCTAATACATCAACAGAGCCCACTTCAGGAACCGAATCCAGTCGTTTTAGTTTTCACATCCATTACTGACCTACATAACAGGTTAGCTTTAGCATGTTAGCTGAGATGAATTAAAAAAAAACATAAACCCTGTCGCTTCTCCATTTACTTAGGTTTAGGTTGCGCTAATTAGATTAAATATTGATGACCCACCTGAGAAAGAATTGGAAAAAAATATATTTGTAAAGGTGAACAGAAAGCTATCACCACATCTACAGGATAACGAAGAAGAAACTGACCAATCAGAGCGGAGCAGGAAGGAACTAACTCTGGAATATTCCATAATTGTTAGGCGTATTTATATTTTGGTTTTAGCTTTAATCTACCTGTTTACATCAAAACACATAACATAAACGTTTATGAAAAGGGGTATAACTGCAATTTAAAAAATATTCAAGTCGCCTTGTTTAAGTCAACTCTTTTTAACAACTCGACAAATTGTGTAATAAGCATTTAATACCACTAGATGGAAGCAGTGTCTAACAACGGAGTGCAGCACGACAAACAGTGCATCATTGGTGACTTCTTTCTATTTTCATTTGGCAAACAAACATTTAAAAAAATGAATAATTGACTGGTTTTATTTTGTTTTTTATGACAGCACAAAAAATGCCTGGGATTTACACGGATCCGCGATTTTTTTGTGAAAATCATTTTCAGTTATAAGTTTTTGAGTTCAAATTACTGCGAAATAATTGTAAGCCTTTAAGGCTTGAAACTGAACTCAAATAAAAAAATAATAAAAGTAGTGGTGACATGTTGCTGAATATCTGCCCGCTGTAAAAGTTGCTAAGGTTCAGACTAAAGTGACCCTCCTTCCGTACAGTGCGCAGCTGAGACGCAGGCCTGGCGGTGTCCGTCTCATGGTCTAAATTTAAAGTTGCCCTCGCCTTAAATGGTCCTGACGGTGTCTTGTGCGTTCTGCCGAGTGGCAGCATTATTTTTGTTCTGTGGACCGCTGTCCTGTCCACTGCCCTTCACCCTGCTGCTTTGCCTGGAACTGAACTTGCCTTAGCAATAACACAACTTTTTACTTGCTGTGGATTGGTATATTTCAAATTTGTGGTGAGTAATGCATAGAAATACTCGTTTATTATTATTTAAGGTCATGTCTGGTTTATTGAGGAAATGTTTCACTGGCTTCCAAACATTAGGCTATATGAGGCCTTCATTCTTTATTGATTTTTTTGTTTGTTTGTTTAAATATGTGATAATTAATTAATTGATGCCTCTTAAACTAACAAAGTATTGCTATTTTACCATTGCCTACGTCTAGATTAGACTGCATGAGTTACCTCTAATCCGCCATAATCTATTCATCTACCTCATTTCTAAAAAGGTTTCATGATTCATATTGCTGTTTTTGCACTCTGTACTCCTAATTACTTATCATTTGTTTTTTGTGTGGTCTTTAAAAGCTTCTGCTGCTTGCAGTAGTTTGTTGTTGAAGCAGATAATCAGCTGAAAATCCTTTTTTGTTGTGTTTGGTCTCAAACTGACCTGAGCTGCATTTTTTCCCAAGTGTTTCATACCTGTTTGGATGATTAACTCCATAATCGATATAAAAAAAAGTAACTTGGAAAATTTATTACGATTTTTGTAGATAGGCCAAAATATTACAAATGAAGTGTGTGAAGACAACATCCCACTAAGACACAAAATAAGGTTATTTTTTGTTTTATCTGACAACATTTTCATATGGTCACTTCACTTAATGTGATGTTGCACGTCCATGTTTGACATTTTTTTACACGTTTGCTCCTGTAATTTCATTTATTTATTACTCCTGGTTGCATTGTCAGCCTTTCTTTTTTATTTTGTGTTGCATTATGTCCAGTTTTATTTATTGAGGTGTCTCTGGTCACGTTGAATGTTTTCATTGTTCTTTTTTATATTTTCATTTAGCTCATTTAACATGTTGTTTTGATTGAATCATTTAGGTTCCTAATTCACATCTATCCAAGCCATTCTGTATATCTTTGTGATCATTTTGTACTTTTTGTTTAACGTTTTGTGTCAGTTTATAATAGTTTAGCATATGCGTAACGGATTTGTTTTTTTAATACTGCCCTTATCACTTTTAAAAATCATTTAGTTTGTCATTGTTTCTGATATGTTTGTTTTCTGTATCTAGCTATAAAAAAGCTTTTATAGTTTTTGGTGGCAATATACATCCATCTTTGGATGTTTAATGAAACAAATATATAAAAACAAACAAGTCAGTAGTCACATAAATAACTCAATTAAAAAATACCTAAAGGTATTTTTACTTTTTAAAGAAACCAGTCTCTTTTTTTTTGTAAAATCACAATGCAATAAATTTTACTTTTACAGTTTTTTCTGAGTTTAAATTAACAATCCATCACAAATCCACAAAATAGAGTATTAAAAATATCACTGCTGCCACAATTAATGTATTACTTTCTGCTTTGTTTGACGTTGTAGAGGTAGATTTAGGCTACGCTAACACTGAAGCTTCAAAAAACAATAACAGCTCTAATCAAGGAAACTCTTTAAGAGTGGTTCCCAACCTGGGGACGAGCAGAGAACAAGGTGGGGGTGGGGGGTTAGGTCAACATGGTTTGGAAGTTAAAAAAAAGAGGGCTTTGAGGACTATAGGTTGGGAACCACTGTCCTAATCCATCTTTCATAAAATCTAATTACCGAACTAACTAACTAGTGTTCAGAATGCCATCCATGATAATAACAGTGAGATTGATTTACAGAGCTGGTATCAGGTACAGGGCAGCCATTGTAAGCGGGTGGAGAGACCCTCAGGATGTCAGGATCAGTGCAAGTGAGGCAGAAGCAGCAGCTGTATCAGCAGCTGGAGGCGCAGCAGCTGCACGAACAGCTGGAGAAGCAGCAGCACTTTGAGAGCAGCTATTACCTGAGCAGCAGGTCGTCCGTTAGCAAGCAGTCGTTCTCCACCCACAAGACCCACAAGACCCACAAGAGCCTCAAGACCAGCAGCCAGCGGTAAGACAAGCAAGTGTAGCCTGACATTTCCTTCATTTCAGAACAGTTATAAAAATTTGATTTCTCAGGAGCTGCAGAGAAAAATGTAGCTTAAATTGTACTTTCATCCAAAGCAAATACTCAATGTTTGAGTGATTTGCAATTAAACTCTTCATACTTAGTGTGATTTGAACCATGCAGCAAAATGTTGTGCTTGATTGGAAATAGTGTGATTTGGCTTTTAGTACTTGGATACTGGTATACTTTTTAATTTACAATCAAACTTTCCCTCATAAAAAATAAAAAAATGATGTGTTTAGATAATATTTGCTTGTTCCTTTTAGCTTCTAGCTAATGTCTTGCTATGTAGAATTTTTCTAAACTCAGCAGTTAGCTGTTGTTTTGTTAATTCTAACCTTTAGCTACTATTTTGAATCATTTAGCTTTTATGAACCGTTTAGTTATTTATTAGACTACTGTTTCGATCATTTTAGTTTTTACTAGTAGTTTTCCTAATTTTAGCCTTTAGTTCTGATTTAGTTCTGACTCATTCATGAGTGTTTGTTTACCTTTTGATGCCAGTTTACAGATCTGCATATCTGAGGTTTTTGTCCAGATAGCCTCAACAGAGTTGGACCAGTTCAGACAACAGTATTGGGCCAAACTGAGTTTCAGTTTGTGTCTGGTTAAAGTTACAAATCATTTTTTTTTTTACAACAGCAAATTGATGACCTTGGTTCAATTTATAAATATAATAGTGATGAGTAATACAAAAGCACTTTAGGTTTAAGCTTCACCAATAAATTACAGACCTTTTCTTTTAAAAGTTATAAATGAACTTATTCTGCCACCATCTGATCTTTGTTTAAACCAATATTAGTAGTTAATAAAGCATCTTAAGAGTTCAACACACAGATGTTATTAATCTTTACCAACACACATAGTTCCTGTAGTTAAAAGGCTCTACAGGGTTTTATTGGTTAGTAATATTCAACATTTCTGTCATTTTGTATTGGAGAAGTTATGTCAAAATCAGTGTAATTCTTAATCTAAGCTGATAATGGATGTGGAATTAATAAGTGTAGCTGTTCAGCACAGTTCCTGTGACTTTTAAATGCTTCATTGTGTCACCAACTCTTGTAACCTTGTTACAGGTAAATAGTTTATTTTAGCCTTTTTGGTTTATTGTACATGTTGGATGCAGAGAGGTTTTCTAAATGGGGTCAAGGAAAGAATATCAGCTGCAGTGAAGCTCTGCCAGATGTATTCATAGGCAGCAGAGCTATTTCTGTACGCTCGACATGAGACACTGCCATCAGGCCAACTGTAAATACGCTTATGGGAGTCCGAAAAATGATTCTCTAGAAGGTTACCACTGTAAACCCTCACCCAGTCCACATTAATCGGGAGTGTATGTTTGCACGTTTTGCAGCAACTCCTTGTGTGTGAAAATCAAAAAACTGGCTCACAAATCTGTCGCCTTTTTAGACTTTAGGAACTAAAATTATTTTCCCAAAAGAAAAGCTTTTTATTCTTTTAACTCTTTGCTTCACACACCTGGTGAGTCAGCAGGGGAGGTGACTTCTTGACACTCTCTCCAGAAGTACGTCTCAGCAGGACATTGAGCTTCTTTCATTACCACGATCCTCCGGTAGAGGGGTCATCAAAGCCACGTTTTTTTTTTACTTTTCCATCAGGTCACATACATAAACACAGGAGGGCTCGTTGAAAGTGAAAGCGGGGCTTTAAAATGGACTTTTCTTCTACATATCCATGAGCTTGTGTTCCATTTATAAACCCTGTTGACAGAAAGGAGGTCTGAGAGGTGACTGAGTCACAGAGTAGTAGAGGGTGGACGTAAAAGCATCATCTTCCATGAGTAAGGCTGCAAAGAGAAGGAAATATAGCTTTATGTAACCGGTATGATGATTTAAAGGTTTATAATGAGTATGGTTCGTGTTATTTTTAGAAGACATCGCATACATTCTGCAGGAGTGTTTAGTTTTCATCTGCGTTTCATAAAAAGTAAAATAAAATTTTCTATGAGTAAGACTGGAAAGTTACACTTGTAATAGTTTGTGTTTTGTTACTTTCTGTCGTTCCTTTATTTTTCCAGACTATCAGCATCCTCCATCTTCTCTGATGTTTAAAATACAGTGACCGATAATAGAAAAGGTAATGTCTTAGTGTTTAATTTGACTGATGTGTTGTATATTTAAGTGTGAAGACCTCTGTGAAAACAGAGAAGGGGCAGGAAGTGGTAAAACTGAGCCCACTACCCAAAAGAGCCAAACGCACCTACCTGGCAATGGACAAGGACAAAGAAGTCATCGGCTATGTCGTGCCAGTTTTCAGAGCCAAGTGAGTAAGCCTTTATTGGACTCAGAGCTGCTTGTATTGTCGTTGTTGACCCTGAATGCATCTCTCACATCTTGCGTTTTTGGTTCATTTAAGCCATGACGTGGTTCGGGGTCTGATAGAGACCCAGGAGGATGAAGTTACAGAGGAAGGGATTAACTATGTGGCCATGAGGAACCTGTTCGTCAGGGAGGCCAGGGAGGCTTTGGAAGTTAGAGTGGAAAAGAAAACAAGAACGACTCATGTCAGGGAGTCTGCAGAGCGCCTGCAGATGGACAGGACGGTAAATTCCTTTGAACAGTTCGCCCTAATGAACTCATTTCTAAATGATCTGCAGTTTTACTCCCATCCTCTCTGGGCTTATTCTCCTACTTATAGATGGACGAATGGTCAGAGTTTCGTAAGAAAATGAACCCAGACAGGCTGACTCACCCTCCAGAGTTTATTGTCAAGCCTCGTGGACAGACCGTATGGGAGGGCAAGACGGTGAGGCTGCACTGCACCCTGGCTGGATGGCCCAAACCAAGGATTGCATGGTGAGTCTCAAAGGTTTGTTAGTTCCAGTCTTAGAATCACAAGAAATTACATGCCTAGTATTCATTTAAGAATAATTGAATTGGGCTTTACTGAAAGTTTTATTAAAATCTCTTCCCAGGTTCCTGAGATAGTCAAACATCATCATCAGCCTTATTATTTTTGTTTTACACATTCAGCAGCTGGTGGTTATAATAATAATAATAAGGCTGATGAGGGCAGTGTGTCTAAGTACATTTTAAAGCTGTCCTTCTGTTTTTAAGGTACAAAAACAATGTGCTCATTGATGCCAAAGCCCACCCTGAGAAGTACACAGCTGAAAGCTGTTACAACATGCACTCCCTGGAGATCAAGAAGTAGGTAATCATTCACCTCACACACTGCTGAAATTAACAGCCCAGAAGTGTTTAATCTTCTGCAGCACATCGAAAAGTGTTGCAGATGATTTATTACCTGTTTGATTTTGTCTTGTAGCTGTGATTTCTTGGACACTGCTCAGTATTACGTCTCCGCCCTCAATGTGAAAGGAGAAGCATGTTCAGCAGCCACTGTTGTTGTCAAAAGTAGGTGGTTGTCTTCATACGGTTTCATCTTTCCTGTTTACTTCAATTCAAAAATCACAGTTGAAAAGTTGAGGCTCGTTTTAAATGATGCAGAGTCAAACCCCTTTTCAGAAATAGGCATAAAGGAAGTGACAGAATGAAAGAAAACTACAGTTTTTATTTATTTGAGTTATTTATTCCCGTGACCCTGAAAGGAAAAAGCGGGTATAATGGATGGATGAATCTTAACCAAGATTATTGACAGATTTTTCATTACAGGGTTCCAAGATGGTCCAGAAGCAGGTCCATTTGATCCTAAACCACGTGAGACATTCTTATGTATTTGTCCATTTATGATTATCATAAAGTGAAAAAAACAACAATATTTCTCATCTTTAACCAAGCATTCACTCGTGATCATGAAATCCTAAAACTCTTTCATTCAGTCTCATCGTCACTGCAGAGCAAATTTTTCTTAACAGGAGCATATCTTTAATGGCTTAGACTAAAAAACAGAGCTGTGTAAATAAAAATGAAAATACATTTGTATACATTTCTTGCACAGAAAGTTAAGGTTTTTTTCCTTTATCCTCAGATGGTTTTTGTCCTGAGCACGGCGTCACTTTCCAAACAACCATCATTGATGAATTTGATGTGTCCTTTGGCCGTGAAGGGGAAACTTTGAGTCTGGGTTGCACGGTCATTATCTATCCCACTGTGAAAAAATACCAGCCTGAAGTTGTGTGGTACAGAAACTGTAAGGAGGGGAAAAATAAGAATGTTTGCATTTGTCATGTTAGGTTAAACTTGTGTTTAATCCTGATTCTAATATTATTGATTTCATCAGCTGTCCCCTTGAAGCCCTCTAAATGGGTTCACACCCACTGGTCTGGGGAGCGTGCCATTCTCACTCTCACCCACCTCAACAAGGAAGATGAGGGCATGTACACGCTGCGTGTCAACACAAAATCTGGCTTTGACACCCACTCAGCCTACGTGTTTGTCAGAGGTAAAGGGTTTAAAATCATTGGCTGGTGAATTCATTGCAGAAAGAATCCTTAAAAAATAGATAGTTTGGACTGTAAAATGTTATTATGAGAGGCTGTTTGGTGACAAACTCAAACTAAAACAGGAGTTGGTACTGCT
>JAVKLF010000064.1:5456629-5468197 GCA_034783495.1 Millerichthys robustus | reverse complement strand
AAAACAGTCATGAAAGATGCTGAATGACAGCCATAAACTGATACTTATCAAATCAAATTGAGATTTAGGAAAATAACGCAGAACATTTGAAAATCATGGGAAAGGTTTGAAGTTTTCTTGTGGCTGACATACTTGTGATCAGAGTAGGTCACGTGACTACTGAACTACTACTTCTCTGTTCAGGACAACGTCACAATAAATTGATAATCATTCTAAGTCGTATTTTATGTTAACTCGTCATTTTGCTCTGTGGGAGGAATGAATCCACTGCCTATATTTAAACTGCCCCACCAGCTGTGTTAGGGCTCCACCACTGTGCGGCTCTCCAGCCCATCCGCTTCATCTGCAGCCAGCTACACACATACACCAGTCGGTCACGGTGGTCCAGGCAGGGACACGTCCGGAGACTTCAGAGGAGTTTCACAGACGAAATTATGAGGACTCGCTGAATTGCGTACACCCTATTTCATTAGGCAGCTTTCCGCTAAAGTAAGCGAAAGGTAAGAATGCAGTAAAAACGATTTCAATTTGTTTAATCCGTCCGTACCTGCTTTAACGTGTGTCTGAATTTACAACTAGCTAATGTTAGCTAGCATGTAAGCTGGCTAACATTTTAGCCTCAGTGAGGTTAGCTAAGGGACAAAAATAAACAAATTGGTGACTTAGTCGTCACGTTATTGAATGGACAAATTGAGTTTTCGGCGAAGCGAGCTGCTGAGTGACTGGCTTGCTTGTTGACGCTTCATTGTTTTGCCGTTATCGGTAACGTTATTCTAAACCGAGCTAGCTGATGGTTAAACTGGCACAGATAGAGTTAGCCGAACCCCTTTCCCCATTCATCTGTCTGGTGTTTTTCCATTTAATTGATTTGACTTGAATGTGTTCTACTGACAAACACTGCTGGTCTAAGCAGTAAGTATGTATTTTGTTTTCATTTTCTCTTTTGATATTTCCGCCATGAGAGCTGTCGAACTGGTGACGTTACAGTCATGAAGTGATTTGTTTCACCTGAGATTTTTCTAATCTAATGTGTTATCTTAAATAGCGAGATCTAGCAGAAATACAGACTTTGTCGTGAAAGGCAGACTTAAACCAATCAGCCTGTGAGTGATAATGCTGTCTTTGTTAATGGAAAATGCCTTCTCTTTGAACTGAAGTGTTGTGTATGTAAACAAGTTTTAAACCACAATTAAATGCAGTTTTAAGGGGTTGGGCAATGATAGTGTAGTTGAATTTAGAGCTACATACACACACAAAACTTGAACCATACTGCAATATCAGTTATGGATTTAGTTGCTTATTTGAATAGCAAACTTGTATTTTCTGTTGAATGAAACATTTGTGTCTGCGCTGAAAGATGCATAATTGAGACAGTAAGATGTGCACAAATATAATTCAGGAATTGGATATCTCCCTCTTAATGAGACTAAAACACTTTCTCAGATGAGGCAATAATTGTTAATGTTAAAGCAAACGTTAGGACTTTGACCATTTCTGCTTTGTGAATCACCATTACGGAACAGCCAGGAAGTTTCAGTACACAGTGTAGGGGTGGGGTTGTCATGTTGATGAATATGATGGTAATGTAGCACCACAAATGTGGAAAACATGAATATCTACAGTGCCTTCCCAAAAATGTCTGTTTGTGTTACCCACATAGGCTGACTGATTTATTTTGCAGTTTTGTGTAACCTCCTGCTTGGAGTAGTGTAGATTTAGTGTCGTCTTGTTTTCCAACTCAGTCTCAGTACCGATTTTTTTTTTTGTCACCAAGTTAATGCAGATGTGCACTGGATGACACAAACACAGTGTGAAAAGTGAAATTAAAACATACCACAAGTTTAGTTTTTGAATTTTAAATACTAAAGTTTGAATGAAAGAATCTTGCTTATTGATGTTATAGTTGGATTATTTTTAACTGTTTACAATCTTAGTTGCTATAATCCTTTCCCCAGATATTTTCTAAATGGAAAGTTTTCAGCTGTTTAGTATGTATAGCTCTTGTTGCAATCAGAACTGGGCTCAGTGCTGGAAGAAAAAAAAAAAACTCTGTTCCCAACTCTGGGTGTTTTCTTTGGTTCTGTTTACAAAAGACTGAGCAGATGGGACAGCAGGACTGAGGCCCATTTTGGAGGAGCCTCATGTATTATTTTTCTCTGAGGCCATCGCTAAGGATCTAAAGCAGCCAAGGGAATACTGATGGTTCACTAAGAATAACTTTTTTTTTTTACATTAAAATTATGTTTTGCCATTACTGATTGGATTGCTGTCTCATAAATTTACTAAATTTATCTGCTGGTGGTTTGTAATGTATTTAGGTATGTTTTAAAGAACTTAAACCGATTTTTAGATACACAGTAATGCTGCTGATTATGCTTTAGGTATTTACAGTTCTCTACCTGGTTTGTAATCACATGCTCAGAATGTCAGGGAGTTCAATGGTCAGTAACTGAAAACAAGTTCAGTTCAAACATCTCGGGTTGATTTCAGCAGCCCAGTGTCATTAACCTCCTATCTTCTCCTTGTTTTCGTTAGTCATGTACAATAACAAGTGCACACACAGCAAAGATTGTAATTTACAGTATAAGAACACCATACAGAAGAGGACTACTTGTTTTATGTTTTCCCTCCCTGTGCGTTCAGTCTTATCAGGGGAAAACATTGCAAAGCTGTTCAGAGGAAATGGCTTTCTCTTATCAGCCATAAGCTGCCATCGTAAAGATGTTTTCCAATTGGCTGACATCTTTGTGCTCCGTCAGCTAACTGGATGAGCAGAAGTGCACATTCAAAGAAGAAAATACCCAGAACAGAGGGATGGGAAAGTTTTTGTCGGCATTGCACAATCGCCACTTGTTGTTGATAGCATATCTGTATTTTTCCTCTGGGATGGTCATTCCAAGGTGATTAGGTACGTCCATATTTGAATTTGGATTCAGGATGGCAGGGATACATTATACTAAAAATCCAATGGCAGAAATTGTCGGAGCTAGTAAAGTATCTTGAGGTGGGTAAAGTAAGTGTTCCACTTACTGTGATGAAGAGACAGAGATCATGGGGGAGCTGGGAGCTCCTGGGAAGTAACACAGAGGACAACACAGACAACAGTGAACAGGATGAGTCCTCCTCTTTGAGATCATCTTGGTCTCTGGTGAGTCTGAAATAATAGATTTTCTAAGGTAAAATGTTGGAGGTCAAAATATTGTTTAGTTTGCAAAGTGTCTTGATTTTGTGTTGTTTATAGTATTGTATGTTGTATATTATTATTTCTAAGGAATTGTACATCTATAATATGAAGTATTTCTCCACTTCTTTATAAATGTGGTTCTTTGAGCTCCATGATGTTTTAGTGTTAACACAGAGTTGTTCCACTTCATATAAATTTAATTCAACTTGTGTGTCAAAATAAAACTAAAAGGTATTGTAGCTTCTTGTATTACTTGCTTAATGTCAAAACAACTTTCAGAGTTCCAGACACAATAACTTTTGTATCATTTCACTGATGGCAGCCAAAAGTTTTTGTGTATGTATGTTTCTCACACACTCAAACATACAAAAATAATAGTGTACTTTTCAAATCAGAAGATATTCCTCAGTATGTCCCCAGTTGCCATCATTCTGCTCATCTGTGTGTGGCAGTAATGGAAAACATGCTGCAAATATAGACTGTTATGTCATTTTCACACCTGAAAACCAAAGCTGCTTAGAAGAATATGCACACAATATGGTCTGGAATTTTCCATTACTCCAGCCAGAGATTTTCTGCAGTAAGTGAGTTCTCATCATGAAAAAATGGAGGAGGTAAAAAGTGGCATATGTCTAGAATACTGTGGAAATGGGCAATATGCACAGTGTACATATTTAAAAATTGTTTTTTACAAGCACATCTATCATGGATGGAGCCCTTTGATTTCTATTTTGTGTTGCATGTATGTGAATGGAACCACAAATTGTCAAGCAAGCTTAAAAACAAAAACAGATCAGCAGAAAGCAAAAGCCGTAAATCTTACTTGTATATACATTTGATAACGTGCAGTACATGCTGTCTCACACACTTATGTGTCAAACATTAAAACAAACCCCATTAATTATTTACTATGTAAGAAAAGACCTTTGGCTGCCCGTCAGCTATTGGATCAGAGAAGAAACATCTTGTACAGGCATCTTAAAGCACTGATAGGGTCAGATTTGAATACTCCTGATTTACCATAGGTTCAACTACTGTAGTGTGAAAAATTTAGGGCACACCATTCAGTCAGTCTTTTATCAAGATCTAGTCTAATCTTATTTTTGTTTATCTTTGGAGATAAAACTATATAAGTGCAGGTAAACAATAAAATGTCATCATCTTCTTTTACCAATTAAACAAAATATATTGACACAAATTTTGCGCAAATTATTCTGTCAACCTTCTTCCCACTCCTCTGATTTCCTTGTTAGTGCCTCATAGCAAAATTTTTAGAACAAAAGGTCATTGTGAGATTGTAGCATTTCAAGTTACATAAGTGTGATGATGTCAACAGGGGAATGTGTTTACTGACCCCATTGAATTAGACCCTGACCCCAACCAACTAAAACCATGTTTGTGAGGTTAATGTTTACACAAAGCAAGCTTTGCAGTATCTTGAGTAAAGTGGCTACCAGAAAATAGGACACTTGGTATGATTTATTTCAGTCAGGCATGGCCTATATGTTGTTCATTCTCTGCATATTATTAGTCTTCGTGAACTGCTTAAAAGGTATTAACAGCCGAACAAAATATTCATTCCAAAGGTCTTATGATGTTTTGTGAAACTCTTTAACAATAATCCTCTTAGCCCTTGTTATTTTTGCCAAGGTGATATGGCTCGTGTTGTTTGATGTGGTTAGATGAGAGTTGATAATGTAATCAGTCAGCTGCTTCTATAGCAGAGAAATGGGTTCACTGTATCAAGGTCCAGACATTTGTTCTTCTGTCTGGTGCCACTCTTGTGGGACACTGACCAGCGTTAGGATAGTATTAACTCTCTGGCAGTTCAAGTCCAGATTATTTTTTTCCCTTTTTTGTTCCCAGGCGGACACCATGAACTACGTGGGACAGCTGGCAGGTCAGGTTCTAGTAACCGTTAAAGAACTGTACAAAGGCATCAATCAGGCCACTTTGTCAGGCTGTATTGATGTTGTGGTAGTCCGCCAGAGAGATGGCACTTACCAGTGTTCACCTTTTCATGTGCGCTTTGGCAAGCTGGGTGTACTCCGCTCCAAAGAAAAAGTGGTAAGTTGATTTTGAAGTTGTTCAGTCTCTTTTTATTTTTTATTTTACATGATAAAATTGCAGATTGTGTCACTGTGAACAGTATATTTCAAAGCCAGTAGAATTATTGAATTGCAGAGTACTCTAATCTGTCAAAGTAATGATCATGTTTCAAATTTCTAATGCAAAGACGCATGCATATGAGCTGCATTGTAGTACAGCAATGACGTGAGAACAGTCGTTTTTTAATGAAAATGGAGAAAACTTTGTATCTAATAACAAATGATTATAAAACAAATGCAAATTTGTGTAATTCAGAATATTTGTGATATTCAGTTTGGCTGGTACAGAGCTGGCTTGGAAAATTTCACTTTTGAATTGCATGAATGTAGAAATGTAGAAGCTTTCGCTGTGCTTTTTCATTGATCTAAACTGGTTCTTTCATAATAGCTACAGTGCATGAAATGTGTCCTTAGTGAATATCTTCCCTGAGGTGCAGTCAAACCAGCTCACAACTTAATTGCTTTTTCATGATGCCAGTTTTCTTAGGAATAATTATTGAGCAGTAAGATCACAAATTATGACTCACTCAAGACACTCGTTAGTGTTTACAGAACGTATGTGTGATGTTCTATTTCCTTCTTTTTCAGTAATAGTAGGTGTTGCTATATATATCCTTGCCTAGAGATACAGTCTATTTAATCATGGTTCTAGAACATTCACGTTATTTTTAGTGCTCACGTCTCACTTGAGCGAGAAAAAAGTCTATTTCTGTAGTACCGTGGCACAATTTCAGAGAAAGGACAGCAGGATAATTTGACCCTGAAATGCCCCAGTACCAGCAAAGAAACGATCATCTGTAGGTTATGCATAAAAATATAAATCTGAAATATAAATCTAAATATAAATCTAATTCAGGAATTTTGAGAGGAATCTGCTTTAATGTGAAGTTTTAGTTACAGAAAAGCCAACAAATTGTGGCGCACCGGTGCTGTATAACCACCTACCTGGAATGCTAATCTTGTAGAGGAATGAATGAATGGTTTCTATGACAACTGCTTTACAACTTGGATGTGTGTGGGAAGAGAAGGAAACTGAGAGACTGGCTAAAGAGAAAAAAGGAGGGGCCTGTTGTATAACAGTTTAACATATATCCACAAAATCTATTATTAGATGTAGGATGTCTGCTGCTTTTTATTTATCAAAGTTCTGCTAAGTTACTGGTTCAAATAAATGATACAATGTTTGTTCCTGAAATGCAAATGTTTATTCAATTAAGATTGCCAGCCAACCTTCAGGGATATTTTGCATAGTCTGTCTTCACTATAGCTTCTTTGGATTGTTTATCAAAAATGTTTTAAAATGACCTTTTGTATGTAAAAACCTTGGAGATAATAATTTAACAGTTACACCTAAGGAGTTCTTTTGTTTTATTCTTTTCAATATTTTAATGAGTTGATTGAAATTGTCAAAGCTATTTGTTCTAATTTTGAGGGTCTGTGGGTACCAATTTTTCATGCAATCTTGTAATCAAGCATGGTGTTAAACATACACAACTCAGCCACTCAAGTGAGTGGCTGAGCTCTTACTGACTGAGTGGATGAAAAGGACCCGCATTTGGTTTGTATTTTATTACGTAATTGAGCTTTGAAATTCTCAGCCGTTACTACCACACAAGTTCTCCAGAGCCAGTGTGAAGGGGTGAAATTACATATTAATTTTGCAGAGAAACGGCACCTGGAGTGAACTAGAACATGTAGAAAATTACAACATAACAAATTACATGCAAGTAGGAAAGAACAGATTATTCTGGTGGCTGCTGGTTTCAAGCTGGTCTTGATGATATGGTGTCGGTTTGCAAAGCATTTGTGTGTCAGAGTCCTCCTATATTCTCTGCTCGACATTACCTTTCTTTCCCTTCTGGTGTTAAATTTCTGAATGAGACTCCATACACCTTGTGGCTTTACACAATGGAAACTCAGAAGATTCAAATGCTTATTAAGGTTTCTAAAACCTTTTAGAAGAAAAATGAATGCATTAGTCTTGTACCAAAGTAAACTAACTACTTCAACTCAAAGTAAATGGATTTTATTTTAAAAACTTTTGTTTATTACTCCATGTTGGCATGATGTAGTCACTGTTGCTAACATAACATTAAACCAAAACTACTACCACTTATTACTACAAACTACCATAAACCGACAACAATACACTGTTCATGTATTCTAATATTGTTTCCAGAATGGCCGTCTATTATTTTTAAAAACTTAAGCTAAAATTTTGCAGGCTTGATTATAATTTTGTGCCCATGTTTGCTCACAAGTGTCAGACTGCATCTTCTGCCAAATTTTGCAGATTGACATTGAAGTGAATGGTGAGCCTGTAGCTCTACATATGAAGCTCGGTGACAATGGAGAAGCCTTTTTTGTCCAGGAAACTGAAGAGGAGAATGTGAGCATAACGGCTATCACAAAGTTTGAAAATGAAAATAAATTTAGCTTGTATATGATCAATACAATATTTTACAGAAATGATGATATTGTAGTAGAAATAGTTCGTAAAACATGGTGAAAATTTTAGGCACTGCTTGTTTTGTTTTTATTTTTTATTGTTTTGTATCAATGTAAACAAATGCCTTATGAATGCATTTGAGAAAATCTAAACGTACATTACTTTTAGATGTACTGCTTAGGAGAGTTGAGTCATTACATTTGTTTCCGTTTAAGCATTCTTAAGCAACATCTTAATATTACTCATGTCCTTTTGTTCTTACTATAGCAGATAGTCCCTGCACACCTGGTTACCTCCCCAATTCCCACTGAGAGTCATCTATTCTGGATCTCAGAAGTTGAACAAAGGGCGCAAAAAGATCCAAATGATGACCCCATTGACCCCGAGGACCCACCTGAACCTCCTGCCCCCAGTAATACAGCTACAAAAAAGAAGAAAAGACGAAGAAAGAAGCACAAAGGAGACCCCCGTAGAGAAGAGCTCACCCCACCAATGTCAGTCACTGCTAACTCTGTCGCTGCTGCTATGTCTAACAATGGGCAGAATGATGAAATCTTTGAGATGGACCTGAGCTCTGATGAAGAAGCTGCTACACTTGTCTCAAGGTAATTTACACAAAAAAAATGTTGCTGTTATTTATGTATTAGTTAAGAATGTGTTAGATTCTATATATTTATTTTTTCTGTTTTTAGGTCCCCTTCAATTTCCACAATTCGTGACATTGACCCCAAACTACCTGCAGCCCGACCTTGCCTAGAAGGTTATCCATTGTCTGATGTTGAATGGCCCGCAGGTGATGGGTATGTACTGATCTGATTGTAGATCAATTAGCAAAAATGTAGCAGCAACACACACACGACTACACTCGTACACACAAACACACACACGCAATTTCCTTGCTAATGTTTTTTGCATGTTTCTCTTTTCTCAAGTCATGGCTTGTCTCAGGCGTTTTCCCCAAAAAGTGACTCAGAACTTGTGATGAGTCCTTCTGAGAGTTTGCTCAGAGCCGAGTCCCACATGCAGTGGACCTGGGGAGAGTTTCCAGAAACAACCAGGGTAAGCGTCTCAGTAAAATTTAAGGGGGGTTATCAGCTTAAGATAAATATGGTAACAACTTCTATTTAATATCTAGGTCACCAAGAAAGAGAAATCAGAACCACTGAAAACGGTTACCATCACCCCTTCAGAGAGCACACACTTTCGTGTCATCCTCAGCTCAGAGGCCATGGAATCGGAAAGAGAGGTTGAAAAGGAAGACGATACCCCCTTAGTGTGTACAATAGTCAAACCTGAGCCACGCACTCCTGTCACCACTGTAACATCTGATAATTCGCTATCATCTGTCAGCACCTTAATTTCCATGAGTCCCATAACCCCCACGGAGCCTCTAGATGTCCTTACAACCTCCACCCCTTCAAACAGTCAACTGACTGATTCCCCCTCTAAGAAAAAAGGTATATCAAGTTGCTGTTAGTTTGGTTATCCCTCAGTAAAATGTTTCACAAGTTATTAAAAAAGATATTCTTTAAATGCAGGCGTCCCAAAAAGGAGTCAACACCAGGGACCTGAAGATATCTACCTAGATGACCTGAAGGTGCTTGAACCTGATGTAGCTGCAAGATATTTTCCTAAGAGGTTTGATTACTCTGAAAGCACATATTTGCTTCATTCACCTGCTGTATGTGCTATATGGTACAATGATCTTTTTTTTTCTCTTTCTACATCAGTGAGTTTGAGGCAACAACTAAGCATTGGATGGACTCAGAGATGCACTCTGGTTCACAGTCTCCTCAGTCTGTGGGTAGTGTGGCAGCTGACAGTGGGACAGAATGTCTTTCTGACTCAGCCAGTGACCTCCCTGATGTCACGCTTTCTTTGTGTGGCGGTCTTACAGAAAACTCTGAAATATCCAAAGGTATACAATGTGAAATTCATCCTAAAGCACATTTTTAATAAAGACAGATGCTGTTTTATCATTACATAATTGTCCTGCCGCATCAGCTTCATTTACTGTTGATGTATGCTTTTTAGCATTAAAAAAACAATCTTTTTAGATATACTCTTCTTTATTGCGTCATAGAAGTCATTTAAACTATTAAGATTGAATAACTGAAATGTTGGAATTTTAAAACTATTATTTGTTGTCTTTGTTGCAGAAAAATTTATGGAACATATCATCACTTATCATGAATTTGCAGAAAGTCCAGCAATTATAGATAACCCCAACCTGGTGGTAAAAATAGGAAATAGGTTTGTAAGCCTTTTCTTTTCATATACAACTAAAATCTTTAAATATTTGTTATTGGTGTGATTAAACAGTTTGTTGTTCATTTATTTTCAGGTATTATAACTGGACACTAGCTGCACCCCTGATACTAAGCCTGCAGGCATTTCAGAAGAATTTACCAAAGGTGAGCTTTATTATCTGTATATTTGTTTTGTTCAGTTTTAAATTTGCAACAATCTCAAGATATTAATTTGCATTTATGTGTAATAGGCGACAGAGGAAGCCTGGGTAAAGGAAAAAATGCCAAAGAAATCAGGTCGCTGGTGGTTCTGGCGAAAGAGGGCAGACAGTACAGTCAAGCAGGTTTGCTAATGTTATAAGAACTGAAAACACAGTAAAATGCATGAAAACATAATGCCAAAAGAATCTGCTTTGTTTCACATTTTCAAGTCACATATTTAGGTTTTGTGTGGTGTTTTTTCATCCAATTTATTACCTATACTTCATATCTGCACTTTTTTCTGTGTTTTTTTTTCCAGTCAGAAACTAAACCTGAAACGAAGGAGCAGTCTCAGTTGGATGAAGGACCATCCATATCTCAGGAAAACCTGCCTGTACCGTATGTATTACAGTCAAGTAATTCAGTCATTTGAAAACCTAGATGTAGGATGGACGTTGCAGCGTTTATTTTAAAATGTGACAAGAAGGTTAAGAATGATAAACAGATGCAAAATGCGAACGGAAGAAAATGTGTTTTGAAGTTTTAGTGTAAAACCTTTTAACCAGCATGTATTGTGATGAATGTTTTTTACTAGTATGTCACATGACAAGCAATAATTGCCCAAACAAACTTAACCCTTTTGCCCAGTAGGCCTAAAGCAGGAGACACTTCCAGTGATGAAGAGGCCAAGGAGATCAGTGCTGCATCCTGTCAAGAGAGGCTGCAACCAGGAGACGGTCCGCACCATTCCAGTCCACACACTTACAGGAAGTCACTGCGTCTTTCCTCTGACCAGATAGTAAGTAAATCCCTGGTAATGTTTTTTTTTTCTTTCTGTTGTTTTTGTTTCACCCTAAAACAAGAGACATTTACTATTTTTATGTATATTTTGAAGTTTTGTTTATTTATATTTACTCTCAGTACCATACATTTTCAGATGATCTTTGATTAATAGTTTTATCTAAAAACGTACAGTATTCATTAAAACTAGTGCTTGAACAATGTTCATTTAGTTTTTTAGACCTCCATCTGCTGGTTGGTTATATAATGCATTGTTTTTGTTTCACGTGCTGTCAGTAGGGGGCTCCAAAGACCTGTATATGTTCAATGTACTGTTGTGAATAAAATAGTTTGTTTCAATAGATGCCTTCATGTTTTTCTCTGATTCCAGGTTAGTCTGAAACTAAAGGAAGGGCCAAATGATGTGATATTTAGCATTACCACTCAATACCAGGGCACATGTCGCTGCGAGGGAACCATCTACCTGTGGAACTGGGATGACAAAGTCATCATTTCTGACATTGATGGCACCATCACCAAGTAAGTAATTCCAAAGGTTAATTGCACTGAAGTACTGCACAGTACATGTACATGAAA
>JAVKLF010000064.1:5427326-5441441 GCA_034783495.1 Millerichthys robustus | reverse complement strand
TGTGTGTGTGTGTGTGTGTGTGTGTGTGTGTGTGTGTGTGTGTGTGTGTGTGTGTGTGTGTGTGTGTGTGTCAAATGCAATTTTCTATTCTTTCCCAACAAACACTCTTTGACTTCAAAAAGTCTTTTATGTCCTGTTTCTCTTGTACTTCCTCATCACAGCAGACGTGTAATCTTCGTCTCTGTCTCTCCAATAAAAAGCCAGAGTGATCAATTGCGAAGCATTGATCCATGAAATCAAAGACTTTATTTCATCCCTGCTTTAACACAGCTGCTTTTCTGTGCTTTTCTGATGGCTTTTTCTGTCGATATACACTTACAGCACGGACTGGAGAGGGGAAAGAAGAAGTCCTCTGGTGCTGCTTGAAGGACGAATTGAAAGAAAAAACAAACTGTACAGACAGAGAGCGAAAGAGAGGATAAAACAGAAAGAAAATGATACCAGAGAGTCTATTTGAGCTAGACTGGGATCATTTCCAAAAACTGGAAACTTAACTGAGAACCAAACAGGAACAAGTTGATTAGTCACAGAGTGCAGCATAAACTTTGCAAGAACCAAAACACTTTTTATCCTTCTACATTTCACACAAACAAGTTTGCAGCCATAAGAATAAAGTATCCCACCTAACGTATAAAATACATTGGCAGATTTGTGTTACTGGTAGACCACAATTCCCCCATCTGAGGAAAAACAGCAAAAACCCAAACATGCACAAGTTGTTTGGGCAGACCTCGGCCACTGCAGCTGCTCTGGGTGCAGCGGTGCCAACATTTTGCAATTTAAGTCATATAACTCCATTCCACAGTCACACTGAGTTGGAACAAGGCTATTCTACTTAATCTTGCAGTTATGTATTACAACACTTCAACTGTTCTCGTCCTCCTCAAGGTCCTCACATGACTGTGTGGCAAATATAAGCTGAAACACTGAGAGTAAACATTTCAGCAGCCTTGCAATGTCCACCACACCCCAGAAAAAGGGAAATTTGGTGGATATTTTGTCTCCATAGCCTCTCCCTCCCTTCCAAACGTCAAGAATGCATTCAGAATTGGCCCACACAACTGAGCTCAGTCTTTTGTGGGATTATGTTGCAGCACTGAAAAAAGTGATGACACTTGATGACGACAACTGCTCTTAAAGAACTTATGTTATGCAGCTTTTTAGCAAAAATAGCAAAAATCCAACATTCACAGCACTCTACATTTAAGTTGTGAAAGACGTTCATATTTTGTCAAAATTTAGATCTATTGATCAGAATTTGTGCCTAAACCTGGCAGCTATTACTGGACTACTAAAAACAGTGACAACAACCCCTACTTAATTTAAATGTCTTATCTGTTCATTTACATCGAAACCAATTTTAAACCTTACCACCGTGCAGACAATATTAGTCTTTTTAAACTTGTTAAATTCAGCAAAAAACCAATCACTGGCATGGGAGGGACACAACCATTATTCAGTAAACTAGAGAGTGGCTTAGACTGATACAGTTCACCATTGTTTTGGGACCTCCTTGCTTGTCAACATAAGTACACAGCAAATATGGCAGCGTTAATTTAACACTGTGTTAATTTAACACTGCCATATTTGCTGTGTAGACAAGGTGCTCAGGACCTCACTGAACTTTCTTTTTCAGAGATTACTGACAGATTTTCCTGCACCATTCCTTTTATTGTTCAATGTGCAGTGCGTTATTTTTGAGCAATGGCAGATACTCAAATACACAGAGCAGCAACCCACTCCCCTCCTGTTCCAAGAAATGTGTCCCACTGTTCCAGTCAGAAAATATCCAGATGAAAGTCACCCTGTTAGTGGACCTGATCAAAGCCAATGATGTTAGGAACATTGTGGGGATGGAGCTGAATCTGGAAGGTAGAAGTTGCTGTAAAATGAAAATGAAAACTTGTTCTGTGGGCATTCTGCTAATGTTTTTGCATGTCATTTATTTGATGACTTTATTTGTTTACTACTTTAAACTTGTTGTCATGTTGCAGCTAACAGAAAAACACATTCACACTCTAATGGAATTAGGTTGGAACATTTTAGCTTTAGTATCAGTAACCATTAGATGTTGATGTGGTTACCATGACAATAAACTTGCATAATTTTGCGGAGGTGGGATCATTTCTGTAGGAGCACTAAAAGGACACTATGTGGTTGTTTTTCAGTTTAGTTAAACACTTTTAATTAAACCATTATTTGATTTACTCCTTAAATTTGTGCATAATTAGGGGTGGGGTTGTTTTAATTGCACTGTGGCCATGAGATGCGTGTCAGATTTAACCCTTGAATGCCTCTGTGTACTCAAGATTTCAAAAACTAAGTAAAGTAAAGTGCAAAGTGTAAAGTTTAAAAATATATTTTTGCAAACCAATCAGGGAAATTACTGTCTACAAAACTTTTTGTGCTAAAATAGCTAAAAACTGCCACCCAACACCTTTAAACGTAATAATTTACGATGTCTGGTTTGTTAAACAAGTGAAAAGGTGACGCTGCGGTGGTGGTTTATCATGTTACAAGCAGAAATACTCTTATTTCATGGTTACAACCAGTTTCCAGGCAACAAGTAGAAAGAAGGCTGCTGTTATTTTTTTCTTCGATCTTGTGTGCTTCGAGGGTTACCAGAGGCAGACTAGGTTACTTTACTTGGTGCTTCTTTTAAGTATTTTCAGGTGGTCCTGTCGCAATCCCACTAAAAGGAAGGTATAGACAAAACTGGATCAAGAGGTTGAAAAATGAAGCCATTCCATCGAGAGAAAACAGTCCTTTGACCTTATCTGGATAATCCCAGTTAAACAGATCATGAATGGTATTTATCTTGAAAAGTTGAAGGGACTCACTGATGCAATGTATTCACTGTTCACAGGGTGTCATGGTGGAGAGATTCAGGCACTATAAAGTAAATATTTGGAAATAAACAGAAACCCTGCCTAAACTTTCATGTAAGATTATGAAACCCAAACCACCTTGGAAAAATCAGCCTATATCTGACAAACAATAAAATGTATACAAAATGCCTTTGTTTTTATCTCTACACCACAATTATTAATCTATTTTCCACTCTTTTTTTCTTCAGCTCCATATCAAATTATTGTTTTGGAAAATGGCACAAGAGAAAGGGAGGCAACACCGATGGAGCCCCAGTCGTGACATCACAGATGGGGGCTGTTCAAGCATCTGGTCCTGGGTGGGGAGCCTTGTGTCTCCTCACTCTGTTAAGACCGACTCCAGCAGTGAGTAAGGGCACTTAACGAGGACCAGATTCCACACATCAGGCTGAGGTCACTCCACGAGAATCTCTAGAGGTTGGTATGTATGCATGTGTTAGGAGAAAGAAAGCAGGGAGGGAGGTGCAATGTGTGTGCTGAGAGACCAGAAACTGAGGTTGAGGTCTGCAGCTCTGTGGTATGGGAGAAAAAACTTATGTCACAGCGAAGGAGAGAAGACCTCATAACAAAAGCACTTTCATAAAGAGACTGAGGGGGGATGGAGCAGACTGCTCAGGTGCCCTGACATTAAAAATAAGGGAGCAACATGACATAAAGTAGTGTAAAACCATAAATTTGAGATGTGACATAAAACTGTAAGTTTGTATTTATCACCCCTTTTCTTTTAACAACGCCAGGTAATTCAACCCACCAAAAGTCACAGGAAGTCTCTGGTGTGGGCCTCTGCTCTTTGCTGTTGGGTTCGTATTCAGTGACACATTCAAGGCAAGCAAAGGAGGCCCAATGAACTCGTGCCCTCCCACCATGGGAAATACCCTGTGGCCATTCGAGGGATCTGATCATTTCCTCCAAGTCTGCTGCTTTCAAACCAACCAAGCAGAATGCATTACATGGAGGATAATCTGCAGGAAAACTTTGTGTTTACACAGATGGTAATCACGCCTAATAAGCTTAAAACGTTGGAAGTTAAATAGGAAGCTGGAAAAGATGGTGTGTTTAGTAAATTTCTATTTTTGTTTAGCTCATTCCTGGCTTGAATGAACAAATGAGGGTATTTACTGTACACCATATAATAAACAGATCTTTAAGAGACAAACATATGTTATAATCTTTGCCAATTACTGTCATCATACCCTGTTATCATAACTCTAACTGAATGAAGCAAGCCCACAAGCTTTAACTCACTGTTTATCTAGCAGATTCTTTTCATTTTTGTTATATTAAAATCTGAGCCTTACTAATTGGTTTCTACCTCCATGACCGAATTTACCTTTTTGTTTTGATGATATCTTTACACTCGAAAGTGCTTTTCAGGTATCGTTTGTAGTGTTTTGCTTCTTTCTGAAAATAGTCCTGCAAAATTCCCTCATCTTAGACCACTTTAACTGGTATGCAGAGGTTAGAAAGTACCCAGAGATGGCTCTTTTTTCCTTTCTTTACACAGCTTCATCTGTCATCAAGTCCCTGAAATCCTCCCAGGAAAAACTTCCCAAATATGTTCACTATTATAGCTGTTTGAGTTGTGTCTTGCCACTCAGTAACAGCTGGCTTTAAAGATGCTGGAAAGAGTTACTGACTTGGGATAGATTTAGGGTACACAGTGCACAAACTACGTATTTTTAAGCATAACTATTACTTTTACTGATGAACTTGTGTATTTCCTTTTGATTTTGAGCTTGTCAGTGTGAATACTAAAAACAGAAGGTACTAAATCTATTAAATTAAAAAATAAATCCATATCCATATGACAGAAATCCCAAGACCAGCTTTGTATAAATGTAGAGTTCAGCTGACCTGGCAGAAAAAAAACCTAAAAGGCCTTGTCATACTTTCTTGTTCAACCCTCATCGCTGATAAAAGCACTGTCAACTCACCTGGTCCCTTGGCAGTGACGTCTTTCAGCCCGTGTTTGGCCATATCGGACATTTGAGCCTGAAGTCTCTGCAAGGAATTCTGCAGAATAACAATATCCATGCCATGATTTTCACAAGTGGCATTCATCCTGTGGACGCAGTCCCGTAGACTCCCAATGTGTCTCTCCACCCCATTTTTCAGCTCTTTGATGTTGACGGAAACCCCGTCTAACCTTCCGCAAATGTTCTCTAGCTGGCTTACACGTCCCTCCACAGCTGAGATTCCGTCAGAAGCACCCTGTGTGTTCTGTTTGCATTGACTCAGTTCAGATGACACCTGCTTACCGAGCATGTCAAGTTTGTTTCTCAGCTCACCTATCTGACGACTGGTCGGGTCAGATGCAGCCCAGTTGACCTGGGATGATCTCCCATGGCTCGTCTGCTCTGGATAGCAGCATGTTGAGTTTAGTTGGAGCATATCCTGGTCATATTTGCTCAAGGAGTCACTTAAACCAGTCACAGCACCAGCCAAACCACGAACATTATCTTGAAGATTAATCAGCCCTTTTTGGAAGTCCTCCATTGTCTTTACATGCTTTTCGTTTCCGGATGACTGCGTTTGAACAAGGTTCTCCATATGCCTGAGCTTGTATGTGTTGGAACTGACATTTGTGTGAAGAACGTCCAAATCATTTCTATATCGATTCAGGTCCTTCAAAATGTTTCCGATATGATCAGGTGTTAGACTCTCAGGTACGGGAATTTCAGAGCCTAAACATCCTGCCGAGCACGACTTCTTTATAGCATTAACTTTGTCATCCAAACTCTGGATGATTATCTTGTTATTGTTAACTTCAGCCTGAATGACATCCATTGAGTGACCAAATGTTCCTGGGGAAGAGTTGTTGTTCATTTCCACCAGCACGTTCGTAAACTGGTCCTGAATGCTATTCAAACGTTCATCCAGAAGCAGTCGAAGCGCAGCCACTTCATCTGCAATTGTTTGAGATAACTTCCTTTCAATGTAAAAACAATGAGTTTCTGCATTTTGTTCTGTAATATTCACACGCGCCTCCAACTCTTGAATTAATAGACTAAACTCTCCAATATCTTGAAATGAGGACAAATGAGCCAGTTCGTTGTCAATGCGAACATTAAGGATTCTGTAAGCTTCGGTTATGCGGCCAATTTCACGCCACAGGTCCTTGTGATCACTGTAGTCTTTATCCTCGTTGGGTAGGTCTGTCTGTCTTTGAGTTCGTGCAGGTCCGTCTGCAGCAGCCATGTCTAAACGCAGTGTTCGAATCTCTTTTTTCAGTTCAGCCTCCTTGGTGTCTAAAAGCTTGGTCACCTTGACAAAAACTTCATCATGACTGTCCTCACAGGTCTTATGCATGACCTGGATCTTGTCGTTGCACAAGCCTTGTAGTTTGACCATCTGTTCCTCGACATGCTGGTCCAGCTCCTTCTTCAGTTTCTCAAACTTCCCATCAATGTAGGTTTGTATAACATCAAACTCTGCTATGGCTGGGGTCTGAGACTGAGAAGTGTCCATTAGGACACGTATCTGTCCCTCATGACTTGTTGTGATTCCTTTTAGGTCTTCCAAAGCTTCATCCTTGCTTTTCAGCGCATTGTTGATATCATCTAGACGAGCTTCTATTTTTTCTAGAGCTTTTTCTCCAGCAATCCCACCTCTGGTAGCTTGACCATCTAGCACGGCTGGACTCTCCTCCGTGCCGGGACTACTGCTATTATCCGTTGGCCGCATGTTGTTTATTAGCGTCACCAGCATCTTTTTTGTGTCATCCTGCAGGTCTGCGAGTAAGTTGCCAGTTAACCCTGTTAGAGTGGCCTGGAAATTCTGGACCGTCTGAGTCAGACGCTGAACTTCACCTTCGAGAATGCGCACCTTATCTGTGACACCATGTCGAGTCTCGTAGTGTGCGGTCTCCCTCCGCTCCGGCCCTACAATCAGAAACAGAGATAAATGCTGTTTTTTTTCTGTCTTCTATGAGAGAAATAATACAAATATATATTTGTTAGAGTTTACTATAACGTTGTTTTGCATTAAGTGATGGTAGATGAGAAAATTGATTTCTTACTCTGTGTGTGTCTAGGCGAGAATCCAGGATTTAGTGGGAGGTAAGACCGTGGTCCATGCACTGTTTGTCGATCCAAGGGTGGATTTACATCTTTACAGTCTGGTCCTCTGTAACCAGGACAGCATTTCCATTCTATCTCTGTGACTGTTTTGTAGCCAGTCTTGTATGTGGGTCGAAACCGCATTTGGTAACTGCAATGCAAGGCAGAATAATGACTAAGCTTTGCATTTTAAAACTTTAAGATCAAACCAAAGCCATTCTCAAAGTGTTTTATGTACTGTCGAGCTAAAACTACTCTGCACGGCCAAAAAAAAAACTGTTGCAGTATATATTTCATTAGAAACTGTTGCTAGTCCACCAACAAAAAATAAAATAAAAAAATCCCAATTTTCTTGCCAAAAAAAAAGTTCCCAAGAAAAACAAAGGATGATATCACTTCCCTGAAGGTAGAGGTCATGTAGTGAAGAACATCTGGAAAACTGATGTCTGAAACTATCTTTTTTTTCAAACTGTTACTGATACTGCTGTTCTAGCTGACAGACAAAAAGGAAAAGGAAAAACCTGAAAGATATTGACATTTACACATTTCAGCCGTAAACAATGTGAACCTAAAATATATCTACAAAGAAAACGAATAATTCTGTATAGCAGAACTTGTTGAACTTGAGGTGTTTGTTCCTACTGCCAGCTCCTTTTTGCGTCGCACAGAAACATGCAAATAAGCGCCTGAGCCTGAACCCCGATCAGCTTCCAGGAATAATTTCCTCATAGCAGACTACATCTGTTTGTGTAAACAAACCATCGAACTAAACCGCAGATAAAATGTGTTTAAAACTAAAAATGATTCACAAAGCAAAGACATTACATTGTGACACAACATCTTCCAGAAAATCATTAGAACTGTTGCTCATGTTTTCTGGTACAGATGCCCCTATTTAAATTCAGTCACTTAGAACAGGATATAAAGTGTTCCTCTGAATGATTTATTATTTAGAAAGCATGTAAGGAGGGAATATGCCAGTAATATGTTTCAGTTACGTATGATAATAAATCATTTCCTTAGCAATCATTCCTCCTGCAAACAGTGAGTAAGTTATGCTGTACTAAAGCCAGGGCTGAATACTGGCTAATGATATAAAAACAAATGTGAAGCTATGACTGGTGCTAGCTGACCCCGTTAAAGACTTGATAAGAGTAGATATGTAGAAAAGCAGATGTAAAAACATGGAAGCCAAGGTTGTCTGCAGTTTAAGAAAATAGTAAATACAAAAGAAAAGGCATTGCTTCAAGCGTGAATTATCAATTTGAGCACTTGATAAACAATTTTTAATCATCTGACACTGAAAGGCAAAGACAGAAAATAATGTTTTTGCTTACATTCATGTCTATCAGTTAATAAAATATCTACTGAATCACTGAACAAAGTTTAATGAAAAAGTGTCACTAAATGAATTTTAATGAAATTCTGCCAACTGACCAAAAATACAATCCTATTTTATGATTATTTCTGGGCTTTATTCTTACACGGACATCCTGACTAAAATGTTGTTTTTCTTTAGGTTGCTTCCTTATGCAGGGGTCACCACAGCAAGCGAACTATAGTCTTATGTTGAACAACAGTCTTGTGTCAGATGTCCCTCCTGGTGCGACCTGGGCTCAAACTCAAGATTACTACTGTGGCATTGACCATCAAGCTACCAGAACACAACAACCTCACTAAAATGTAGCATACTGGTACATGTTACCTGTTACATGTTAAAGCTTTAAGTAAGACCCCTAACCAGTAGCAATATTTTGTTATTCCATGGCAGTTTTTATTTTGAGTTGGATGTAGTGCTGACAGTCCTTCCCACACCAGAGAAAATATGTACTTCCACAAAATTTAGCTGCAAAAACCTGCCTCAACTCGGATTGTCACTCTGTGCAACTTCAATTATAAGTTTATAACTTCATTTTCTGAGTGTCAGTTTGTGTTTGAGTGGAGTGTTTTTTCCTCCTTAATTGAGATGTCATGCTTTTTAGTTCTGCCAACTGGGTTTATTTGAGCCGCTCTGAATATATTTCTTCCTCCAGCTTTCTCTCAAGGAAACATTTTGCATCCAAATGTTCCTGGTACATCTAATAAACCCTCAACACCACCCCCTTCCGTGCTCCCATGGTTGCTCACGTCACTTGTTGCTGGCAGTCAGGCTGGTAGGCCGGGCAGGGGGCCACCACAGGCTCCTGGAAGCTCTCCGCGCTCCCCTGCACCACGCAGCTCACGTTCCTCTGCACCACATAGGCACACCAGTTTCTGTGAATGGAAGGCACATTTAAACAACCCTGAATAGAACGGATCTTAACTACTTGTCGCTTGCCACCAAAGGTGGAGTGATTATGGTTTTGCCCATGTTTGTTTGGTTGTCTTTACTAGTAGCAAAATCTCTCATAATCAGAAACACCCTGTGTGTTCTGTTTGCATTGACTGAGTTTAGACAAAACTGGATAAAACTCTCTGAAAATAATCACTGGGTATACTTCTACAACTAAAGAACTTCTAGAGTCAATGGCATTCAAGATGGTCACCAAAGCTAAGTAACCCTAAGACACACAAAATGGTTATGACTCAGCCAGTTTTACTGATATTGAGCTCAAATTCAGGGTAGTAGTAGCTGAGACTCATTCTGAACATATGGGATGGATTTTAGTCAAGCTTGCGCAAAGAAATTATTGGAAGTACATCTACAACTGATTGGCATCTGAAGTCAATCCAAATCCTGATGGCTAAACACAAAAACTGGGTATATTTTGCTCTAAATTACAGGTAATATCAATGTGGTAGTAGCTGAGAGTCATTCATGAAACATACTACGAGCATATAGGCGCGGCGGGCGATATGCACTCCTCTTAAGAATGGCAGGCCTTTAATCTGTATGTCTTGTTTAAATTTTCGTTAAAGTTTAAGTTTTTTTTTTTCCACGAGTCCCTCGTTTGGCCTATTTTGGATTCAGAGACCCCTTTCTGCAGATGAGATTGAAACATTCCAGAGTTTATCTGGATCTTATCACCTTTGGCAACAGAGGTGGGGAAAACAGCGGCCAAAATAGCCCCAACCTGATAAAGCAGCAGTTACACTTAACGACCCACATTTTGACCATAAGAGGCTAAAATCTTCGCCGAACTGCGGTTCGTTCCGGCCAGCGAGAAGTTTGAACCGGGTCGCGTTTTTATTGGCAATTGCGCAACAAAAGCGCGCAGCCCCTTTTCACCTCCAGCGCAGTTAAAGTGGTCGTAAAAGCAGCTTCAACAGCAGCGTGGCTAAAATCCCAGAAAGCGAAATCAAAACAGGACAACATAAGACCCTTACACGGTACTCACCTATTTCTGTGTCTGTGCACCGCTCCAGTGTGTGCAGACCCCTGGAATAAGCCGTAAGAAGAGGTGGACCCGTAAGTGAGCTGAAAGTTTAAAATGAGGGTAAAAACAATCCACAGCCAGTCCATCTCTCTGTGCCTGTTGAGATTGAACAAACGCACTAAATGACACATTTCTAGCTTTTTAAAGAATTACCCAGCTACCATTGTGCGTCAAATACACCAAAGTTTCATCGGCTTTGTGACTGATCCAACTTCAGAAAGTTAACTTTGGGGAAGTCCACTAACTCCTTGCATGGGAGTGACGTTCAGGGACCACACCCTACTCAGTCCGAATACTCACGCGAGGGTCAACCTCTCCAAAAGTTTAATATCACCCTGTGCAGAAAGGCGAATTATGTTGCATCTGTGTGAGTATTAACTCCTAATTCTACAGGTATAGCCTATTGAATTTAAATTTGGTAGTATCTGAGACTGATGTAATCACTAACTGATCAACTGAGATCAGTTTTAAAACTTTCACCTTATAGACAACTTTGTCTGGTTGGCGAAATATCTCATGAAACTCTGGACGGACTTTAATGAAACTTTCAGAAAACAATCATTAGGTCTAAACCTCCAGCTGATTACATTTTGGAGTCAACCCACTTCAAGATGGTCGCCACAGCCACTGACTTTATGAAACACTAAAATGGTCATAAGTCTACCATTTTCCACAGATACTGAGCTCCAGTTTGGTGTAGCTGTAGTATTACACCAACACAAAGTCCAAGCACTACACAAAGCGCAACATTTCCCCTTAAATTATGAGCCGACACATTTTTGAACAATATGCATTCCTTCAAGGAATGCTTTCAGTAGTTTTTATTTTTTAAGCATGCCTTAATTAATTTATTTCATTGTTGCCACAATGCAGAGAGTCATCAGCCAATAATTTACAGCTCACTGATGAACAACAAGGGGAATATCTTATGAATACATCCAGCAGAGCTGAAAGAAGTGAGCTGCTGATAATGATATTCATAGCCAGGGATAACAGTAGTAATTTACATTCTCTCTGCCCTCTCGGCAGATAGTAATACATCCGAATATGTCTGCAGCAGCTTCACGGTCAAATTTCATCATTTTTAAAACCTGAACTGAGCATTGCACTGATTTCTTAATGTGCTTTGAGAAGGAAAATAAGTTCTAAGAGCTTCGGCTCAGAGCAGTTTGGGGCAGAGTTTCATCGTCAGTGCTTCAGCACCTCATGAGAGTGTGAGATCCGAGCTGTGATGCTGTGAAAATCTCTTTGTGAAAATGGCCCCTGAGCGGTTAGGCTCCCTATTTCAGTGTGGTTACTGGTTAACTATTCTCTGATCGGACAGAGCTTCTAACAGAGATCTGGTCATGGAGAGGGAAAGATAGGGACAGATGATAAGAGTTAAGGGGATGGGATGGAACGACAGCAAACACACATGTGTGAGAGTAAATACAACCAGAGTGACAACATAACACAGAATCAGAGGGGTGCCAGGAGATAACAGAAGAAATGGATGAATTCTAGTCCCGCCTCAACAAACATTTAACCACAACCTTTTTTTAACAGTCAGACATGTGTTTCTCAAAACAACCCAGCACTGTTTCATTAGCAGAATAGTATATGGAAGATGCTTCAGTACATAATATTAGAAACTGATGTTTGTTAAAGTATATTATATCATTCTTCATAAAAAAAAACTAACACCGTGAAGGTAATGTATCACTAAACACCCTTTCATTAAAATGGAATGCATATCATCCACTGCTTTTCATGCTAGAGTTTTAAAGTAACATAATTTTATGCTGAGAGATGGCAAAGTTGTACCCTGTTTAATCAAACCATGAAAATCTGTTTTATGCAATTACCTTTCCAAATCTTAGCTTCATATCTGCAAAACTGACCAAGTTATAGCCAATGTTGTGTTGGTTAATTTTGGTTAGCTGTGGCAAACATTTTTATTTGGATTGACTCCTAAAGTTGTATCAGTTGCAGATGCAGTACTCAGTGATGAATTTCTGCAGATTTCATTCAATCCATGGTTCGTGACATGTTTTGTTTAAGAGACATCATCACATAAACATTTTCACTTTGCCATTGCCTGTTTGCAGCAGGCAATGACGATGATACGTTTCTTCCCGTCTAATATTACAGATCATTCCAACATTCTGTAACAAATGCCAGCAGTCAGTCAAAAAAGGAAAATGTGCCGCCTGGGCTTCAGGTGAGTCATGTTCTGTATTAAAACTAATAAAACTTCCTTTGGTCTCCAGTAGAGGGCAGCATAGCAGTGGTGAAAACAGTCAAGGCATTTCTTTTCCAAAGTGCTGGACTGAGAACAAGACATTTCATTACTGAGGCAGCATGAGTGCTGTATTTCTAGATATGAGCTCTGAGTTCACCACTCCTTATGTATTATTGAGGGATTTATTGGAAACATGCAGTTCTCATAGCAAATAAGTAACCATATTCAATTTTTGCTTCTTTTCTCTGGTGACTGTTAGCATTTCCAGTCTGTTGCTGTGAGTAATTATTATGTTTTCACTTCTAAAAATGCAAATAGCTTGGAAAAACAATCTCAATTGAACTAATTTACCATGTTGACCTTATGAAGCTGTATAACACAAATTGGACTTAAAAAGAATCATTAACTTTATGTATGCCCTGACATTCATTGGGAGCATGAATACGGGTGAGTCATGACTGAGAGAAAATACTGAGACAAGTTTTTTTAATAAGTCCATAAAAAAGTCTAAGGGATTTTTCTCTTGGTTGCTTTCTCATTGTTTTTGAATCTGCAGAAGTTGGAGAACTGATTGGAACAATCTGTGCCGAATGTGAGGCTGATCCCTCGCAGCGTATGATGCATTTGTCATCGAGTTATGCATTTTTCACAAACACATCTCCTTTTGAATCCTTTTAAATTTAAATTCAACATGCTAAGTTGTGGCCATGATCTTTTATCTTAAATGTGCTGTTTTTTCTGAGTGGGATGGGGAGCCAACACAAAGTCTTTATCAAAAGGATGTGTGTGTGCTGTATGTCAGATCCATGGCATCCTGTATGTCTTGAAACTCACTGCTTCAAAGCATATGGATCAGAATAAACTTCATTCAGAACCAGCTCTAACATGCAGACACCTTCTGGACTTTGTGGGCTTCTCATCTTGCTACATCTTTTTATTTCTCAAGTCGGACTCGTCACCAAGGGAGGCTGAACTGTTTATATAGATATATAAATTATTTGGCAGGCAAAAGTCATACAAATCATGTGCACCATGATCCTGTTTCATTTTCTGAGGTGACTCAGGGGTGAGCGAAGGCCTGCGTACACAGGAGTGTTCCATCGTGGGGTTAAGAGTCTGCCTGAGGGCGGCGCAATCAGATTGGTTCTTTCTTTCTCTCCTTTAACTCAAACCGTGTGACAGACTGACTGAAGGCACAGCATTTTAAGCATGCATTTTTTTTCTAGACTTCCTTCACGGTAACGCTATTCAGTGAAAGTGAATTATATGTTATTTAATCTGAAAACCCAAATAGAAAGACATTTGATTTTCTTATCACCGAAAGCCAAGACAGAGCAACAATTATTTGTCTGTACCATTAACAAAATACCTCTGAAAAGATTTTATTAAACATTTCAGGAGTAAATCCAATTCAGACCAATTCAATATTACAGGTAGTGCATTAAAATTAACTGTAGTAGTAGCTGAAAGTCATTCATAACATAAACTCCAAGCACTAACAGATTAGGTGAGATATCACAATATTACAAATTGTGCATCTTTGCACTTTTTAACCAAAATGTCTATAACTCTGTCATTTCTCAACACAAGAT